>PVKS010003076.1:0-39733 GCA_004027875.1 Aplodontia rufa
CTTGAACTCATTCAGACCTGAGCGCTCCTAAGAAATGCCGAGCGCGCTTTGGCCTTGATCAACAGAATAACTGGTGCGGCCCTTGCAGGTGTGTATAGTCCCCCAGATTCGCTGTGCTGGTTTGCAGCTGGTCCTTTCCGTTCTTCCCCCTTCTCTGGCCTATTGCTTCATAGCTCTGTGTGTGGATTGTAGGAGACTCGAGGGAGTGGGGCACTGCCACGTGTGTGGGCTCGATGAGGGGTGCGCTTGTTCTCCCGCTGCTGCTAGCCAAAATGCCACTGTAAAACAGCATCACCTTGCCTCCTCGGGTCCGCAGACCCCTGCGCGCCCTCTCCCAGGGAATGTTGCCTGCCAGCCCCCTTGTGACAGCCCAGGATCCTCCTCCTGGCCTAGGTAGAAGCAAATGACGTCACCTTCTCCCCTCCTCTTCTCTCTCTATTTTTATTTATTTTTTTATTGTTGTTTTTGGTTTCTGGTTGTTGTTTTGTGTGTGTGTGTGTGTGTTTTATGGTTTTATTTGAATTTTTTTTCATTTGACTCATTGAAGTCCTTTTCTTTCATGCCCTTGGTGAGGGACGATTACCAAATAGAGCCAAGGTGCCATAGAAGACAATAAGCTGTAGCTGAGATTTCACGTCCGACTGAGCACGACCCACCATTGTGTTGTATTTTTTTGTGTTTACCTTATGCTAACAGATGCAAATACTCCAAAGAAGTGTCGGGCACTGTTCGGGCTTGACCGACAGACTTTATGGTGCAAACCGTGCAGGTATATTACCACTGTGAGGCCTTTGGGAAAATCAAAATACTCTCTCCTTCTGGTATCTTAGCGTGGCAATTTATTTTGACCTCTTTCCCATCTACTTCCCTCCACTGGCATCAATGACTAATGATCCTCATGCTTTAAAATTTCCTTGCTGATTTCATGCTGTTTCCTCTCCCCACTTTCTCCTCCTCTCTTTTCCCCCTTGCTCTTCCAAATAACATATTCCATATCCCTGGTGGCAGGACTGAGACCACAGCCTTAACACACACTGACGGGCATGGATGCTTTTCCTTTGCAAGCCAGCGCCCTGGACTGGCTCAACCCAGTGAGTGCCTCGGTGGCCTGTGTACTGAGTGTAGACAGCCGGCAGTTCCCAAGGTTTGCACGAGTTAAACTTGGCAGCGTGAGCATCCTGTGCACTTGGAGTCAGGGCACTCAGAAGAGTGCTCTGTGGCAGCACCCTCCCCTTTTTTAGCTTCACCCCTGCCCTCCCCCAGTTTTTTTTGTGTTTTGAAACCACATATTTTTGTACAGAGGAGCTTGTCTAGCCGACATTGTTTTACAGTGCTGAAAAAGAAGCGTGGCATTGGATGGCATGCACCAGCTGAGGGGCTGCGGGCAGCAAGGTCTGAGTGTCACAGGGCCAGCAGAGTTACAGTGTACACATACTTGTGCACGGTGTAGCATTGGTTCCAACATGAATCACATCAGCCCAGAAGAGTCCACATCATGCCCCCAGTCTCCACTGGCAGGTCATACCCCACCTGTGTTCTCAGGTCTCAGGGAAGGTGTAGGTACTTCCTTCTTGGTGGAGGGCTAGCCAACTAGTTCCTGTCTCATTTTCTTTCTTTTAATGACCACCTTTGGTTAAATTTGTTGTTTCTTTGTTCTGATACAAGCAGTCTTTGAATTTGGAATATTATGATGGTAGGTATCTCAACACCCCAAACACGCGTCCCTGTCTGTAGTGCCTCCTCGTCACATGTCCCTCTCCTCCATGCCTTTGCCATGTGCTCCGTGTCTAGACGTTAGATCAGATGTCCATCCCATTTCGTGCATGCCCACAAGTCTGCTGTGTCTCTGACCCCCCCTTCTCTGATGCCAATACTGAGAGATGGGTGCAATGTGCCTCTGTAATAAAGGAGGAATGGCCTGAGAATATTTTCTGACTGGGAACGATGCCGCTGTATCAAGTGAGAGATCGGGGGCCTTAGGTGGACACCCCATGGGGAGGAATTCCCTGGAGGTCCTTTTAGCTGGCAGCCGACAAATGTCCTGAGTCGACAAATGTCCTGAGTCGACAAATGTCCTGAGTCGACAAATGTCCTGAGCCGACACATGTCCTGAGTCTTCACACAGCCTTGAGTCTTCTCTGGAGCACAGAAGGGAGTTTTGTGATGAAGCTGATGAAAGATTTTAGGTACATAATTAGGACAAGCCAGGGAGACAGGGCCTCTGTTTACCCTATCCAGGGAGTAAATTGGTCAATATTTTACATGTGCTGAGCAGGCAGATAGTTGACCTTGGGAATCTTTTCAGTATGCTGTGCCCTGGGACATCACTGGCTAGGCATTGGGGCCATTCCAAGGAGAGTGCTCCTCCTGACCAGTGGGAGCTGCTCACTGCCACGTGTGGGTACACCTGAGTGAGGCTCAGATCCCTGGTTGGTTTTTTAGTCGTGATTCCTTTATTTTTGTTTGTTTCAGAAGCAGTTGCTGCAAATTAGATTTGGCTTTTTCTTTTTTCTTCTAAAAGTTATTACTAATGTTGACCAAATAGATATCTCTTCCTCAAGGAGCCCACACCTTGAGGACCAGAATTTTCTTGATGTTTTTACAAAAAAGCCTGCCAACCTTTGTAGCTCAAACCTTTGTTGCTGCCTCAGGTTCATCAGCGTAGTTTTCTTCGTGCAGGTTTTGGGGCTGGTGGTCAACAGCTGAGAGGCCATAGTTACTGGGGACAGTTCAAAAGGCCCTGTCCCTCGCTGTCCAGCCTCAGTCAGCAGTTATTTTTCTACCATTGGGGACATGTATTCATAACCTTAAATGTATTATTAGCAAATTTGTTTCTTTTTTGAGAGTATCATTCCAGAACCGGATCAGAAAGAGCCCTTAGTTCCTTTCAGAGTAAATACAGAAGCAGCTAGGTATGGATGGAGATACCTAGATGAGTGGGTAGGAGAATGAGCTGGCTTGACACAGGTACTCACCTGTTCCTTTTTTCCTCCCTGACTCTTAACTTCACCATGTGACCTCATGTGGCTTGATGCTAAAATCAATAGGACAGAGTGTACTTTTAAAAAGAGGGTTTCGGGGGGGACAGAGAAAAGCAGTTGCAACCCGAGGCATTTTCTGATGTGTCAGAAATGTGTGTGTCCAGCTGCCTTCTGCCCAGCCCTGTTGAGAGGGGCATCACTCTGCCTTCATAGTCTTCGTGTCCATGTTCAAAATGCCCCATGCATCCTGTGACCTGGAAGCTTCATGTCATAAGGAGGGTGGGAGGGGCAAGGCAATCCCCAGAGATACTCCTAGCCAATCAGGGCTCCTAGCTTCTGATTTTATTTGGCATTTGAGAACATTTTAACCAGACTCTGTTTTGAGCCCACCAAGTTGCTCTCCCATCTTTTCACTCTGCCCTAGTAGAGCCTGGAATGCTGCTGATGCCCCCCTCCCTTGTCTTCCTGGTCACCCCCTCCTTTCCTTCACCCTTTCCTTTCTTCTCATTTCCCCTGTTGCTTTCTCATTTTTGCTGTGCCCCCCCACCCCTTTTCCTGCCCTCATTTAAAAAATGCATGGACATCTTAGTTTTTGAGCATGTTTTGTTCTGCAGGCTAAGGTGGTTTAAAGTGGAAAGGCTTAATTATTTATCTTGGTTCCTGGGAGGAGAGCAGAACCCCCTAGTCTATGCCAGTCCATACTGGGGAGAAAGGAACTTAACCACATTGAGGGTGAGAGGGGGCTGCCCCTACTGCCTCAGAGGTCCTTTTGACCCAGAGGGGACAGACAGACCCAAGGCCACCAGTCCCAGTGAGTCTCAGCCTCCAGGAGGCCAGGAGGACTTAAGCATGCTTTGTTCCACCTGCTGTCCTTGCCTTCCCTCCTGCCATCTCGCGGAGTCCTTGCCCCATGCATAGTCAGGCATGATCAGACCAGAGGAGGAACCCAGTGCACCCCCTACCTTCCAAAGGACAGTGACACTGCCCAGTGGTGTTTATTGCCGAGCGGGCAACACAGGGAACACAGGGCTGCTGTGCTGTGGCCGGTGCTCACACACTTGGTTCCATGCAGAGCATTTCCAGCCTGGGTTCTGACTGCACACCGAAGGGTCCTTGCATGAGCACATTCCTGTATCTGTGGCTTGATCCCTGGGATCACCTTTTCTACCAAGTATGATCCCATCAGACTGGGATTAATGGTGGGAGAGGTTTTGAAGTCACACGCCCAATTTCTCAAGTTCATTTTTCCCTGACTTCATCCTTTGATGATAAGTAAAAAAGGCTCTGAGATTCGCATTCCTGTTTCTTACGTAAATGGGCAGTAGAGAGGGGAGATTCGGGTGTTGGTGCAGAGTTAGCCTTTCTGGTTCAGACAGGATGACCCCAGCCCAGGAAGGTCCATGCTGTGGTTCCCTGGCACTTCTTCGTGGTCACTCCTCTGTGCTGTGCCCTCCCCTTACTGGCCTCAGCATATTGTCCAGGGCCCAATGGCCCTCCATCCCATTGTCACTTCCAACCTTGTCCCTGGGGGTGGAGAAAGGGCCAAATCTTCAACCCATCCTCACTTCCAGCCTTCTCCCTGGGGTTGGGGGAAGGGAAGCCCCAAATCTTCATCCCATCCTCTCCTTCCAAGCTTCTCACTGGGGGTGGGGTAGGGGAACCCCCAAATCTTAAAATCAAAAAACTGAAAATTCAAAAATATCAAGTTTGAATCTTAATTTAATCCACAACCTGCAGGCCATACAACCAGTTATTCTCGTTCCTTTGGATCATTTTCTGTTTTTCTTATTCTTCCCCTCCCCCACCTTTGTTCATCCTTTTCTACCTGTTTTTGGTGGTTTTTTTTTTTTTTTTTTTTTTTTTTTTTTTTTTTTTTTTTTTTTTTTTGTTTTTTTTTTTTTTTTTTTTTTTTTTTTTTTTTTGTTTTGTTTATTTTGTTTGTTTTTTCTTTCGGTTTATTTTGTTTTGTTTTTGTTCCCCCTTCCCTCTCACCTGATTCTGACCTCTCTTGATTTGGTGTGGTTCTTAACAGACAAGCCCGAAAGCTCTGGGCGCCAGCAGCCTCATGGTGGTGGTGTGTTAAACCTTTAAGCCTCTTGCTAGGCTGCCTTCAGCGATGTGGGCTCAAGTCAGCATTTTGAGAGTCTCACTCATGTTGATAAGAGGCAGCTGGGGAAGGAGCTCTGTCTTTCTCTTTTAGACACGCACACACACGCACACCATTGGGGCCTGCGGGTGGTAGTGGTGGGGTTTGGGGAGGGAGGGCAAAGAAATGTCATGAGAAAGTGAAGAGCTGTCTCAGCCCAAGGAGAAATAAGCTGTTCTGTTAATCCCCATTTGGACGAAGCCACTTTCTGGCAAATCGGTGCCACCCTATGCAGGTGACTCCCTGCAGTCTGCTCACCTCTGTCTGGGCAGGGTGGGGGCCACCAGGTGTCCAGCAGCCAGAGCAGATCTCCACCAGGGCCATGGTTCAGGGAGCCACACAGCCGGGCATTGGTGCAACCCTTAGGGGACTTCACCTTGGCCATGAGCATTAGATAACTCTCTCCCTTGGCGTCTTTGCCCTTTATTCACAGATAACTCTCTATCCCTGTTTCTAGGAGAAAAAAAAAGTGCGTTCGCTACATACAAGGTGGAGGCAGCTGCCTCAGCCCACCCTCTTCAGATGGAAGCTTACTAGACTCGCCGCCCCCGTCCCCGCATCCGCTGGGCTCCCCTGCCCCCGACGCCAAGGCACAGACTGAGCAGACCCAGCCGCTCTCGCTGTCCCTGAAGCCCGACCCCCTGGCCCACCTGGCCATGATGCCCCCGCCACCTGCGCTCCTGCTGGCCGAGGCCCACGGCAAGGCCTCTGCCCTCTGTCCCAATGGGGCCCTGGACCTGCCACCTGCCGCCCTGCAGCCACCCGTTGTCCCCTCATCGCTCGCACAGCCGTCGACTTCTTCCTTACATTCCCACAACGCGCTGGCCGGGACGCAGCCCCAGCCGCTGTCCCTCGTAACCAAGTCTTTAGAATAGCTCTGTGTCCCCCTGTGAGTGTCCCTCCCGGTCCTTGGTTTGCTCTCCCCCCACTCGGAAAGCTTTTGTTTTGTGCTTTTAATTTTGTGCCACGTGGCTACATGAGTTGATGTTTATCGAGTTCATTGGTCAATATTTGACCCATTCTTATTTCAATTTCTCCTTTTAAATATGTAGATGAGAGAAGAACCTCATGATTCTACCAAAATTTTTATCAACAGCTGTTTAAAGTCTTTGTAGCGTTTAAAAAATATATATATATACATAACTGTTATGTAGTTCGGATAGCTTAGTTTTAAAAGACTGATTAAAAAACAAAAAGGAAAAAAAAAGAGAGAAGCAGTTTTGAAGCAGCCCTCCAGACGGAGTTGGTTCTGTATTATTTGTATTAAATACGAGCTTGCGAACCAATCAGTTTTTAAACCACAGGGGCACGGTGAATGCAGTGCCATTACTTTTTTTATTTTTTTTCTTTCTGTGTGAAACAACTTTTATTGTGATGTTACTTGTTATTGTTTAAATGTACAGAAACAAAGGGTTAAAATGTGTTAATATACCTTGTTCCATGGTGGTGTTCTTTTTGGGGGGAGGGGGATGCTACTCAACAATTAATGGAATCACAACGCTGTTGGACCAGTAGTATTTATTGCTTTAGAGATTGCTTGTCGTACCTGTACGTTATCCCTTTTTAAATATGTTTTCCTTTTTTCTTGAAACTGTATAAAGTTTTTTTCCCCCCCTTAGCATAAGCATCTTATATATAACAACTCATTTGTACAAGGTTTTTAAGTTTTATATAAAATGTGTATATATTTTTTTGTTTCCCCTTTTTGACTTTTTTTTTTCTCTGTATGAAACCCAGATGCCACCAAATGGACATTCATAGTTGCATTAAGGATCAGTAGCATTAACAGTTGCTTTAAAAGCCATTATGTAAAACAAGACTTGAACATTAGTGAGGGAACCTTAGGGAAGCTGTCTGAGCAACAGTGGGAACCACCCGTGTCCCCTTTGAACTCCTAGTCAAACACCCTGCGCCCCGAGGACGTGGGCTGACTGTGTGCAAAATTTGATGTGCCAAAATTCTCAGTGACTTTAGCTTTCTCCCTCTTTTTGATGCTGTACTTTTCGTTCATCATGTTTTGCTGTGATGTTACATAGGTAGGTTTGTATGTAGTTTTAATGTCACCTATAACAAAATGTGTTTGGTAGCAGATTGTCCAGAAAGCATTTTAAATGAAGAGGTATAAACCCTTAAGGGCCAAAATTCTGTATATTAGATTACTCTTAAAAAAAAAAAAAACCCAGCTGCCACTTTTATGTTCACACAAGACATACAAGTAGGTAGCGAACTTTAAAAATAAAAAAAACCTAGGCATGTTGATGTTGCAAAATGCTGTATAAAGCTGAAACCTGTCATTCAGTGCCATTGTAGTTGACATGACGCGATCGTAAAACTGTCTCCGATTTTTCTCTGGTTTATTAAAATGCTAACTATAACATTTTTTGTGAATACTTTGAATGTTTCCTAACAGTTGTGACGTTACTCTTCCGTTTTTTGCTCTTATTCCAAGTTCATTTCTAATGGTTGGGAAGCCATTTTTGTAACGAATAAATGTTCATGCTGTACAGTATCTGTAGCATGCCGTTCTGGATTAATAAAAGCAACTTAGTATGTGCAGATAAAGGCTGCTCACTTCTTTCTGTGATTTGGATTTTTCTCTCTTTCGAAATTGGACCTGCCCGTGCTCAGAGAAACACATCCCCAGGTTGGGCCCTGACTGTGTGTGTGTGTGTGTGTGTGTGTGTTCAACACTAAAAACTGGCCTTGAACTCTTTGAAGGGGTGACTCCCCTCCCCTGTCTAGATGCTGATTTGGTGTGCCTGTGTTCCTGGTTTGTGTCATTTGCAGTGAAGATTACTTGTAGAAATGTGGGTCGGAGCATCTATGTATTCAACTATGCCGCTATCAGTTGTTCAGTTGCTGAGACCAGACAGCAGAGCAGATGTCCCTTAATTGACTGTGAATTGTGAACCAGTTACTCTGCTGTCCCCCCTCAGAGTGTCAAGCAGAAAGGAGGATTTAATTCTGGTGAATGAGCCTTAGTTCACCAGTAGACTTGGGAACTTGTGTACGTGGCTTCTGCCTAGGGATCGTGGATGTAGAAGTAGCCCAACTTCCTTCCAAGAGCTGCCTGCTGGCAGAGTTGCAAGAAGTCAGCCTGAAACCCCTTCTTTAGCAGCATGCAAGTGGCTTGATGGAAAATGGATCAAAGTGATTCACTTAGTGGCCTTTTCCAGCAGCGTGCAAGTGACCTGATAGAAAATGGATCAAAGTGATTCACTTAGTGGGTGTGCATGGGTCTTGCTGTTTGTGGGACCCAAGAGCTTGGGCTGTATACTGGCAAGAGTGCCAGTTTGTCACCATCACTGAAGAGGACCACAGTAAAGATCTTCCCAAGGTTTGCACCGGGTGTCTCTTCTGCAGATGAGGTGGGGATGGGTCCGTTGTTCCGGGAATCTAGGGCATCTGTACCTTCAAAGGACCGTGATTTCAATGGGTATGGAAGCCGTCCGTGTTGCTGTTGTTTACATAAGATTCACAGTATCACATCAAGGACTCTAACGCTCCTTGGAAACTGCCTTGCTTGAGCTAGTTTTTTGTTCGGTGAAATTTCAGTATTTTGTTTTTGCTTGGTTTTTTGTTCTCAGCGAGGACTGTTTCTGGTTATCCTTCCCCATTTTATTGTGCACACTGGGCCCAGAGTGACCTTTGAAAACACAAACAAGAGCACTGTTTTGTTATTGGTGGCCATGTGCCAAGCCGTCCGTGTGCATTTTCTGATTTAATTCTATCGCTGCCACCTAAGGAAGATATTATTTTCCCCCAACCTTCTCTGCTTTTTTTTTTTCTAAAAATTAGAAACTCATAGAAGTGTTTTGTCCAGGGTGATGCCGTTAACATGCAGTGCAGTTGGGACTTAAATGGAGACCTGACTCCAAGCTACTCTTAACACTGCTAAGCTGCCTCATGTCATAGTGATGGCCCATCCACTCCCGGACAGAGTGATGGGAGAGTCCTTTGGAAAGGCTTTCTTGTTTACCTATCCCCTTCTCTGCCTCTCACGCCCTCTCACTCTCTTTCCCCATTGCTAGAGACCTAAGCCACCTAGAAGCATGTTGCTCTTTCTGTCTAGAAAATACCCTCCGAAGCTTGGAACATTACCTCCTCAGGGTCCTGCATGTGGGAGAGTGACTGGTGTCTCTTCTCCAGGCCTCCTGCCCAGGTCTCCAGGATCATCTTCCCTCCCTGTTAGCTCACCATCCACCATGCTCCAATGAGCAGTGCCTACTTGGGCCACTCAAGGGCACCTTGGTTCAGCCAGTGCTATTGACATCTTGGACCTGTGCATTGTAGGGTGTTTATGAACACCCCAGACTTCTATCCACCAGGCAAGCACCCCTGCCCCTGACAGTCATGACAACCAGAAATGTCTCCAAATATTGCCAAAAGTTTTTTGGGGGAGTAAGCAAAGTCACCCAGTTGAAAACCTTTTCTTTTTTTCCCCCCTGTACTGGGGATTAAGCCAGAGATGCTCTACCACAGAGCTACATCGTCCCTTGCTACACACACCTTTTAAGTTTTGAGATAGGGTCTCTCTTAAGTGGCCCAGGCTGGCTTTGAACTTGTGATCCTCCTGCCTTAGCCTCTACAGTTCTGCCTCCAAAGGGGCAGGAGTGGGACTTTCATATTCATTGCCACAAAGAGGTCCTGGTTCCATGTCTGGCACACAGTGGGTGCTCCGTAGTCACTGCAAGGAGAAGGTAATGAAGCTATCAGCTTGATGTGTGTCTCGGTTGAAGCAGAAGGATGGGACCTTTGGATGGTGCTTCCAGATTGTGCTGTATTCTCACCTCTTCCCTGATGTTGTTGACCTCCTTCGCCATTCCAGCTCTGTTCAAAGGCCAGGAAAAGGCCTGAGGGTGGCCCCTCTGTCATCTGCCAGTTTGAGGGCAGATCTGTTTCTAAAATTCACAGTGTGGGTCACATAGCCGCACACTTAACTGCCCTACAATGTTTGATCCACACTTTGAGGATTTTTACGCCTATATATGGAATTTTCTTTTCCTGGGCTTATCTTGTTCTCAGCAGTCCAGGTTCTTGTCTCCCAAATGCTGGGCTCCGTCCTGCCCTTCATTTCCTCTTTGATTCTGTTTGATGTCTTCCTACTTAAAGAGTTTATTTTCAAACTGAGCAACTTCAGGTTTCATTGCTAAAAGTGGATCTGTCGATCTTGTTACTAAAACACCTGGAACAACATCTAGGAGACCACAATTCACTCTGAGCCATCATCATCCCCAACTGATGGACCTAGCCCAATACACTTGCCCACACGGGGTGCTTAGGACACAAGGAGAGTCAGGTGCATGAACCTCCAAGCTCAGACTCACTCTCGTGCCTCCACCTGCGTCTTCTCCTGAAGTCCTGGAACCAGGAGATCTGGGCCCTTGTATCTGTATTTTTGTTTCCTGTGGCTACTGTAACAAGTTGCCACAAGTTTGATGGCTTAAAACAACAAATGTACAGGCCAGAAATCAGAAATGAAGGGCGTGGCAGGGCCACGTGGCAAGGCCACACTCCCTCCGATGTTGCTGAAGGCTTATCTGTCCCATGCCTGGTGCAACTTACGGTGGCTGCCTGCAGCCTTGGTGTTCCTTGGGCTGTGGCCACCTTACTCCAGTCTCTGCCTCCATGTTCACCTCTGGGTCTGTCCCCAAGCTCCCTCTGCCTCTCATAAGGATACCTGTGATTGTATTTCCACCCCAGCTGGATCATTCTAGATCATTCTGGATGTGCCTCTTCTCTTTAGATCCATAATTGTATCTTTTGCCATATAAGTCAATACTCCCAAGTTCTAGGATTAGGATGTGGGCATATATGTTTGTGGACTATCCTGCAGCCTGCTTTGCTGATCCAGGGACAAATGCAGTCTTAGCACAGAACCTTCCAGAATGGGCTGTTGGAGGTGGGGAAGGGAGGAGTGGAGAGGGTGGTTTTCCAATCCAGACATTTGAAGGTTCACTTCTGAGTCTGCTGCAATGGACATAAGTAGTGTTTAAGAGCCTTTCCTCTGGATCCAGGACTTGAGGAGAGGAGATGGGCAGTCTGCATGAGTCTTTTATCCCTCTGAGCCCCTGTTCCTTCAACTAATACGTGGTCACCATGAAGTTCATTTCTGCTGATTCTTAAAAGGGCAAAGTGTGGAGTGCCTGGAATGAGAAGTCCCCGTGCTGGCATGGCCACAAAAACCAAAGGCCACCCATCTGTTTGTCTTCCTTATTTCTCCTTGGAGTTCTGCAAATCCAGCTCTGCATACCTTCATTACAAAGCAACAGACATCTAGATGTGGAAGACACACGTGGTGGCCTGGGGACGCTGGGACTCCTCCATGACTATTCATTTTACCTGAAACTAAATGGCCCTCTGAAAGCGATTTCCCCTGTTTGGGGAGCCACAGTCTTGGCTGGGATGCTTTTGTGGCATAGAAATGGGTTTTTAATTAAAGCTTTTTGAGAAGAAACTAAGGTGTAGCCTCAAAGTCTCTTGTGAACAGTGCCCCAAGGCAAGTGCCACAGACCAGAGCTGGGATGAATGAACAGGGAGGGCCATGGATTTGATTTCCTGAAGGATTCCCATCTGAAGTTGGCCTCTGTCTCTCACCCCAGGTCCAGGGCGGTGGCCAAGGCCTGCCATGAGTTTTGGCATGTTGTGGTTTTGAAAGGTAACAATGTCAAGTTCTGGCTCCAAAGCTGGGCTTTTTAAAGCCAAATCTAGCAGGTATGCTTGATGTAAGCTGCGAGTAAGCACCTTCATTCACGCGACAGCTATTTCTTGGGTATTTATATGCACTAGCACACGTGAATGAAAAACCAGCTTGGTTCCCACTTTGCCCTCTTACTTCAATCCTGTACCATAGGACAAGATGCAGGAGTTTTTTGTTGTTGTTGTTGTTGTTTTTGTTTTTGTTTTTAAGAGGGACAGTGAGAGAGAGAGAGGAAGAGTCAATTTTATTTAGTTTTTCATGTGGTTTTCGTTACTCTGACACTTCATTGTGAACATGGTGCTGGGGTTTGAACACACATCCTCACACATGCCAGGCAAGTGCTGTGTAACCGCCAAGCCTCCACTCCAGCCCCCAGGATGCAGTTTTTAAAATGAGCTTGTGCAAGGATAATGTATTACTTATTAAGCATGAGCTTGTGCAAGGATAATGTATTATTTATTAAGCATGAATGATATGCTCAGTGTATTTATCAGCTAGCTCCGCAGTAATGCTGTGTAACACAGTACCCTAAAATCAGAATTTTATAAGAGGAAGCATTTCTCATTTTTGCTGTTGAAAGAGGATGTGCTATCTGCAGTTCTCCCTTAATATTTACAGGGATAGAAATTGCTTTCATGTCATTTTTACAGAGGTAGAAAGTGAGGCTCGGTGTAGTTGAGTGGCTTTCTCAGAAAGCACCTATGTGGGAAAGACTGAGCCCGATTTGAACCTGGCAGCCTCACTCTGGAGAGTGTGTGGATGAAGACCCAACTGTACTACTTATCATAAAGACATGGAGCATTTGGGGCTGGAGCTGTGGCTCAGCAGTTACGGTGCTTGCCTGGCATGCACGAGTGCCCAGCACCACGTACACAACTAAGTCTCAGAGTGATGAAGGCCACGTGAAAAACTAAATAAAAGTGATTCTCTCTTTCTCTCACTGTCCCTCTCTCTTTAAAATAAAAAAAGACAGAGCATTTGAGTGGCTGGGGGAGGCTTTGGGGGGGATTAATTATTGGAACCATGCTTTTGGGAGAGGCTTTTGCTATGTGACCACCAGGTGAGCTTGCTCTGCGTGTGCAGGAGAGGTTTTGATTTTCTCTTGCTGGTTGAGAATTGCATGGATAAAGCCATTTTTGGACTCAACACTAGAAGTTAGGGAATCCTAGAATTGGAAGAAACTTAGATGTATGTGAATATTTATTAGAATATTATGCATTCAAATTATGTGGTGTCTCAGATTATGGCTTGCAACCCATTGATAGGTCAGGAGGTCAATTTAATGAACCGAGTTCATTTTCAAGAACTAATATGGAATGACATGGAACATAGACTCTATTGTTGAATATGTGTAATGCATTATGTAAAATTGTTCTTTCTCTACTAGTGAAAAAGTTTAAGAGCCAGGTCTGAACGATAATAATAGCTGTAATATGTTGAATACAATAATACTTAAAATGCAGAATCCATGGTGCATAAAATGTAGTTCCTAGAATAAAGTTTATTGATGGAAAATTACTAAGTGTATTTAGCCAGCATTTCCCCAAATTTGCTCCATGAAGCCTTAATACTATGGAGTTGTCTAGGTCAAATCTGTGGGTAACATTTTATACTGTGCTTCCTCTTAGCATTTCAAAATGCTCTTTAATGTATAAGGTTCCATGAAAGTTTCTCATAAAGATTCCTCTTCATCTTTCCTACAAGATTTCCCAAATGTAATTAACAATGGAAGATTTTCTCTTTTTTTTTTTTTTGAGCAGATAACACCTGTTAACTTCCTCCTGAATTAATGCTCCATGGAGCACAATTCTTCATAAGCCTATTACCTCTCTTGATTCTTTTAACTGCTCTGTTGCAGTATCAGTTCCAATTTGCAGGTGAGGAAACTAAGGCTTAAGTTAAACTGGTACTGTTTACTAAGCATAAATTATATGCCCAGTGTATTTGTCAGCTAGTTCTGGCATAATGCTGCGTAACACTCTTTTTTTTTTTTTAAGAGAGAGAGACAGAGAAAGAGAGAAACAACTTTATTGAGCCCTAGTTGCTCCAACACTCAGTTACGTATGTGGTGCTGGGGTTTGAACCCGGGTCCTCGTGCTTGCCAGGCAAGTGCTGAAACCACTGAGCCACCGCTCCAGCCCTGCGTAACACTCTTTACTGATATCAGAGGCTAACAAGAACAAGCATTTCTCTTACTTGCTATCAGATCAGATCTGTGACCTGGCTATGACTCTAATGGGATTGGCTGTGCTTGGCTTTGGGCTAACTTGAGTTCAGATCTGTTCAATGCGTCTTTTTCCCTGACAGGAGTGGCTTTTCTGGGCTTTTCCCTAGGTTTGTGGTAGAAATAGATGAGTCGTCTTCAGGATTCAGTTTGATACTGGCACATTATCCATTCCAAACACGTTCCATTGGCCAAAATGTGGTTTAGCCACACACCAAAAAAGGTGGAAAAGTACACACTGCCTGGAGTTGAGGACCAATGAAGTCAAAGGGCAAGGAGTGTGATTATGTAATCCTATGATCCCATCAGCAGGAAGCACGGGGCACAAAAAATGCAATCTGCCAAGCAGTGCACCAATCACTTTTCACATCTTATTTAATGTTTACAAAAATTCTGCAAGGCAGCTTTAATTATTATCCTGATTTTGTACAGGAGTAAACTGAAGTTCAGAGTTTTCAAGTCTTGCATGGTGGCAAGAACCTCCAATACAAGCTGGACACCCCTGGAGGCCTTTGCGTCCTGTCTTTTCTCTGACCTGGGGAAAAGCAATCGCTGTTGCACCGAAAGTGTGTGTGAGCTATGTTTCCGTAGATATGTGCTGCCAAGCTCAGAACACTCCTCGGTCGTCTTCCATGCTAAGAGTATTGATCACATACTCACTAAAAGCATGAAACGGCAAGCCACAGTCCAGCAGACAATGTTTGTAACACATTTATTTGGCAAAGAACTAATATCCAAAATTAAAAAGAACTTCCCTAAATCAAAAGAGCTTAATCCTTTAAAAATGGGTAAAATAAAATTTTAAAAACTGAGATTTGATAATTCACACAAAAAAGGAATATCCAGAGGGCTTTGTGTTTGACTTTAGTAGATGGATGGTCATTACAGCGTCAATCGCAGTGACTAAAAACTGGGCCAAATTAATTGTCCATCAGCAGTACAGCAGATAGGGAGGGTGATGGTCCTCATTCAATACCCACAGAGTCCTTTGGATTTTTCTCAGGTTATACACACTCTGTTCCACCAAAATGCTGGAGGAGCTGCTGGATGGGGTGGGAACACAAGGCCCCTAGGCTGAGAGTGTCGTCCACAACAACCACGCCATAGTGGCCACCATGGATCTCTCGAGTTGGACCCAAGGGGTGTCACCACGGCAGACATGACGCGAGCCTTTTGAACAAATGGCTGATGCCTCCCTATTGTGATTTACAGCATTGTGAAGAATCCAACTTAAGTGATGCTAACTTCCTGTGCACACTCAAGGTGGCAGTGGTTGCTACTTAAAAGAAAACGAGGTACATACTGCCCACCCCTCACCCGCATTCCTGTTGGCCTTATGAGACTACGTATGGCAGGAAACGCACAGGAAAAAATGTAGATGGAGTGGGTCTTCCGGAATGGCCTCTAAAGAAAAATAACAATAAAACAGATTCAAGCCCTATGAATCACTTGCAGATAATTCTGCTAGAAATCGTCCTGGTACCTAGATTTGCTTTATGGGGTGCAAGGTGGAGGGGAGGAGCAAGAATGGGAAGTCATGGGCTTGTTAGTGAAACTATAGCTGCCCCTTGGTGGCAGGGAGTGGAGGGAACTCATCACGGTGCCTGGGACACCTTCTGTAGTCCCCTTCTCTCAGGGCCTCAGAACTCCCCAAAGGTGGCATCTGGGTTCTCAAGGGTGGGAATTCCAGGGGAGATTTGTAGGGATGAGCAACCTCTCTCAGCAGATTCAGACTGCTGAATCTCTAAGCCTGGAAAGGTGGAACACAGGAAACTGAAGTCCAGAGAAGGGGCCCCCAGGGACCTGGCCTGAAGCCACCAGGGGGTGCTGGCAAGGTCTAGGCTGGATGCCCAGAGTCCTGCAGTCTAAGCCAGGGATCTTTCTAGGAACTACCTGCTGCCTTCAATTCTCTACTGCTTGCTTTAATCCTGCGGCCAGCTCCGAGACTTGTTCCCACTCTTGGGTGACTCTCTAGGTCTGGGGACTCCAGTGCAATGGAGAATTTTGGAAGCTCCCAAAGCCCAGCAGCACCTTTTAACGGTGTCTCTGATGGGCCCTACACCAGACTAGGCCTGGAACAGCTGTAGTATTTGATTTATTCTTTATTCAGGTGCTATGATGTAAATCTCATTTCTATTGTCACAGGAAGGAGCTAAGTGACCTGTCTAGGATTACTCAAAGAGTGGTAGATGTGGAATTAAAATGAGGACCAAGACTCTTGAGACAATTCTCTTCAATTACCCTATGAATAAGAACCTTAAGAAGCTGAGTCCCACAATTTCTCTGTGGAAAACTGTCAAGCGAGGCTAGACTGGGACATTTGTCTGCTTGGGAGAGAGAAGGCAGAGTGCTTCTGTCCCATGGCTGCCACACCCAAGGGGTGGGTGGCTTGTGGTGGGAAGGTACCATGGACAGGCTAAAAGGACCTGGTTCTAGGCACCTGGGCCTCAGCCTGCAGCCTGGCTGAAGTGCGTCCTGAGCTGAGATCATAGCCCAGTTCAGCTCTGGTTGCAACCCCCAGATGGCCAACTTTGAGGCCAGTGTGTACAGGATGAACGCCCATAATTAATGGGGCCTGGCATTTGGGGGCTCATGATAGCAGCTCACTGAGGTGATTCTGGTCGGGCTCAAGGCCTCAGGCTGGCATGGGGCATCTGAGGCGGAGGGCTTGGCCTTTGGAGCAGACAGCCTGGCCCTCTGCAAAGGCTGTGTGTTCTGCTCAGGAAGGGGCTCTGCCCATCACACGTCCTCCCTCATCCCCCATCCCCCAACTTATATAATGGCACATTATACAACGTCGCAAAGCAGGTGGTATTTTTAAAGACAGCAAGTGAGCATTTTTTTGGCCTAAATTTGGGAATGAAACAGATGGATTTTTAAGACTCTGAGCTTTTCCTATGAATAGTAACCGTTGTTCTCTCTGCTTTTAAACACCAGTTTCTAGACCACCTCCAGCAACCAATCAGCACTCTGTTATTTAATTATAACAAAATTCTTAGCTCTGTCTGCTGCTGCTCGGACAAGTGAGGGGCACTGGATCAATTTCTGGAGCCAGGCAGACTTGCCAAGAACAATTTTCCTTTTCCCAGAGGGCCCTGGAGGCCTGGAGCAGGTTCCAAGTTCCTCCTTCCCCGCCTGCTCCGGGCGGGCTCCCTGACAGCGGCCTGAAAAGGGTTATAGAGAGGCAGATAAATGCGCGCTTGTTGCAGCCGGCCCTGACAGCGGCGACCCCCACGCCAGTGAGCTCATGCCTGCCTCATTACGGCTGGTGCCAGATTTTTCCCATTAACAGGTAATTGAGTAGAAACTAAAATAAGCGAAGTTTGTTTCATCCCTTGGATTTTCTTACTGGGGTTTGAAAGAAAAACACTTTAGCATCGTTAGTGGAGGAGTGTCCTTGAAAACGTATTTATGTTTTCCAAGTGATTTGTCGCTTGGTAGGTGTAATTAGCCCGTTCCCCGGCCCTCTCCCTTCTTGTTTTTTATTCTTTAAGGATCATGGTGTTCAGAGAACAGGATCTGATTTCCTGGGCCCCTTGCTCTCCTGCACCCTGTTCAATGAGTGGATGGGTTAAGGGTGTTCAAAGCAGGTAACTGGTTTCCTCTCCCTGCGTCTCAAGCGTTGTCTTCCCTTCGCCCCTGTCTGGAAAGCCACCAGGGGTGGCCAATTCTCACAGCCCCAGGTGCTACCCACAATACCCTGCTCCCGCCCCGCCCCTCTGCGTGCCTTCTGCCCTTGGCCTGGGCTCCAGGTCGGTGGCTTAGGGGATCTCTTTGCAGCTTTCTTTGTATGCACTACAGTCCTAGGTTCTATTTTCAACTTAGGTCAGGAACCAGCTCCTGTCTAAGCCGAGCTGATTGCAGTTTGGGGAAGATTCCCCCAATACTGCCTAGTCTTAGCCCTCCATTAAGATTACAGAGAGAGACAGACAAGATGAGGCAGCTGGGAGACACGGGACAGGGCCGGGCACCTGGTCCCCGATGCCAAGGAGTTTTCACTTGACCTGGAGAAAATCATGACTTGTTTCCCTCATGAACCCCTCTGTGATTCAGGTAAGTGCTGATAACCATCACCACAGAGAGAAGGTGGCAGAGTGTGTGCTTAAACGCACGCCATGGGCCGCACGGGGCTCTTGCCTGGTGCTGGAGTTGCATGAGCCCCTGGCTCCGGGATGAGAATCCCCACACTCAGCGCAAGGCAAAGGAATCAATATCATTAGAGCAATTGTCCCCCAGAGTTGCTGACCTATCACGCACCAGATGCAGAAGTCTCTCTGAGGCAAAGAAGCCTCTAGACATTTTCTGATGGACAAATTTAGTCCCCAAGGCCACACTCATTTGCTATTCAACCAGTAACGATACTTAGAGCTAACACGGGTACAGTCCTCTTTTGTGTCTTGTGGAGTGATCTTGTAACAAGGATGGGCACAGGGGCTACGGTCCCTGCCCACCAGGAGCTAACATTCCAGTGATCTCGGTGAGTGCCACCAGGGAGATAAACATGCCAGGGGATGACCTCCAGGGGTCAAGGACTGCCTGTCAAGGAGCTGCTATCTTATTTGAGACCTGCAGATGAAAGGGACTCTGCTCAAATGGTGTCCTGAGCCGTTGCCCTCGGGCCTCGCAACACTTCGGTTTCTGCTATGTTTTGGGTGTTACTTGTCCTCCAAAGGTTCCTGCTCTGGAAGCTGGACCCCAGTGTAATGGTATTGAGAGGCGGTGGGTCTTTAAGAGGTGGGGCATAGTGGGAGATGATTAGCTCCTGGGAGCACCACCCCCAGCGCAGCTTAATGCCCATCTTATTGGAGTTGGTTTGGTCTCAGGGATCAGATTTGTGCTCTGGAGAATGAATGAGTTACAAGGCGATGCCACCCCACATGCTTGGCCCCTTCTGCATACATCCATCTGCTTTTCTACTTTCCTGCCATGTTGTGATGCAGCCAGGGGGCCCTTGTCAGATACCAACTCATACCATTTAGACTGCCACCTAAATCGTGAGCCAAAATAACTTCTTTTCTTTATATATTACCCAGCATCAGAATTCTGTTACAGTAACAGAATATGGACTAACACATCTCATGGTATCCTCATACTTCCCAAAGCTTTGGTTCAGACCCCATTTCATAAATGTGGACACTGAGACCTCAGGTAACCTGCCTGGGCCATGGGAATGGAAAAAGGGAAACTGGAGCTGGGCCTCTCAGATTTCCATGCCTGTGTTCTTCCTTTTTTAAAAATAGCTTTACTGAAGTGCAATTTAAGCACCAGAAAACTCACTTTTTAACAATATACAATTTGACGAATTTTAGGTAATTTACAGAGTTGTGCAACCGTTACCACAACTCAAGTTTAGAACATTTTCATCATCCCGAAAAGATCCCTCTTGCTTGGTGGCGGTCACTCCCTGTTCCCATGCCCAGCCCCTAATGTACTTTCTCTTTCTACAGATTTGCCTTTTTGGACATTTGACATACACGTGGTCTTTGGTGTCTGGCTTCTCTCAATGATCAGTTTCTCGACCTTTCTTTAATTATCATTAATTCTAATTTTCCCTCAAGGCAGGAAAGAGGTACAAAGAAACGATTTTGTTGAGCGGTGTTGAGCTTGCAAGCCATAGTGATATCTCAGGATTTTTTTTTAAACTCCAGGGTCCCATTTTCTCCCTACTGGGTAGTTTTGTCTTCTCAGTGCAGGGATTGCTGAGTGTTGGGGTCCAGTCTGTGGCATCCGTGGTAGGAGCCCACGGCACTGAGTTCAGCCACTCAGCAGGCAATGCTTCTGCTTGTTTCCACTTCTTGACGCGCAGAGCCTGGTCCCTTAAACACCACACTGAACCAAGCAGCCCACTCCCCATTTGAGGAAGAGCCCTTGGGCTTCTCAGCTGCTCCTGGTGGATGGAATCATCTTGGGTGCCTCAGTTTCCTGATCTGTAGCCTGGGGGTCCTAATCCTTAGGCCACAGGGTTGTCACGACAGTTATCTGAATTAATGTCTGCCCCGTGTCTAAGACAGGACAGTGGCTCAGAGCCCTATGGCCCTTCCTGCCCCCATCACTGCCATGGGACGCGCTGCCCCTTTGAATTTGCCCCACTGTGTGGCTTCAGCCTGCGCCTCTGTGGATTATGCAATGTCTGACATTCTCTCTTTTCTCTGGTGTAATTCAGGTCAGACCCAACATTGTTTCTTAACAGGAATCTCAAGTATTTCTTTCCTTTGGCACTTGTCTGCTGGTCTCAGAAGTTGATACACTTCCAGGGGCCAATTGATTTCATCTGCTGCAGAGGAGCCAGGCCTCCTGGGAGGGGTGAGGGAGTATTTGATGCTGTAGTGGAGAGAGCACTGGACAGAGAGCCCCAGGACTATGCTAGGGACTGAGCTAGGCCAAGTGGTCCGGGGTGCATCCTGGGTGTGGTTTGAGTTCATTTCTCCTTTCCGTGAAAGGCGTCTGTCTTCATGACGCGCGCTAGCCTCACAGACTGATGGAGAGCAAGTCAGAAATGGACTTTGAGTATTGCTTTGTAGACAGCAAGGCCCTTGGGAGAGGAGAGACAGCGATAGGCCCCATGTTGTGTGGTCTACCCTGCGATGCTGTCCTCTTTGGGAACTGGGGTGGGGGTATCCATAGAGCTCCTAGACACCCACCAGTGCCTGCCTGTGCCCAGGGCTCAGGGCTCAGGTCTCAGTGACTTCCCTTACAATCTGAAATGATTCAAAGTGGACAATGAGCCCACTGTGTCAAGGGAGGAGTGAGCCTAATTCTGAAGGGTGTCGACCCCAGTGGACACTCGTGGGCTGAGGGAATGCCCAGGAGGCAGGGATAGCCAGCTTCCGTGCACACATGAGTGTTCATCCTGCTTCTGGCCTCCCTCCCCTCTTCCTCCCTCCCTCCTATCATTTTCTTTTTTCTATTTGCCAGACCTGGGCCAAAGGGAGCCAGCAGGATTTGTGACTGTTGGGTAGAAAGGTCTATATCCAGGTCCAGGCACCAGCTGAGATAGGGGTTCACAGGGAGCCCTCTGGAGTCAGAGTCAGTCTTAGCCTGGGTTTGAGTCCCAGCTGTGTGGCTTCCTGACCTAGCAGCTTGGGCCACATTAAGGGACTTCTCTAAGCCTTGATTTCCTCAGTTAGAAGATGGGACCAAGACACCATTTACTTCTGGGAGGCTCAGATGAGGTTGACACATAGGGCCTTTTCCATAAACATCCGCTATCATAACTGTTTCTGTTGCCCTGTGTTCTCTGGGGCAAAAGACCGGACCAAGGTCAGCCTTCTAGGAGACAGCAGACAGGTGCCTGTGTGATGTATGTTTGGAATGCCACCAAATTTAAATTTGCAGATCATTCCCTAGGTCTGATATCTCCCTGGGGCTCCTTCCGCATGGCCGGGAAGGCCCTTCAGCCTTCCAGAGTCCTGTTCAAAGGTAGACATTGCATGGGGGGACTCATAGTTTCTGTTCTCTCAGCAGAGGTCACCAGAGAGGCCATGTGAAGGCACAGCTGGGCCTAAAGGGAGGTGTGGTTCCCAGATCCAGAAAAGTGTCCCTCCTGCTTCCCATTTCTGAGCCTTGCATAGCCTCCAGCAACAAACATTTGACCTTGAATTGTCCTCATTAAAAATAGACAGTGGACCAGATTGTTCATAAAGGATCTTAGGAGTCAAAAATTATTTTTTTCCCTTGATGTGATATTTTCTTTTAGATAAGACAAAAATAGGATGGGTGGATGAGTGCCCACATGAATATGGGGCAAAGCTCAGAAATTTAGGCTTAATACTTTTATAGTTTGTCTTCAAAGCAACATGCCATTCCATCTCTTCTTCCTCTCTCTGTGGCAACTAGTTTCAGAGAGAAAGTAACTCGGCCCAGTGACTCAGGGACTGGGCCATACCACCCCCTAACTAGTGAACTGGTAAATGTTTAACAACTGGTAATTCAGAGAAGAAGGCTCTGGTCTGTGGTATTTGCCAATTTCTGTGGTGTAAATATTCTACCATGGCCAATTTCCAGCTCTTGATGTGACATCATTGTATGAGGAGTTGGGAAGAGATGCTGAGAAATGTACCATTATATCATATTCCCCATTTAGAAACAATGAACATGCATAACCACAAGAGCATAGAGAACAGCAAAATCATTAGGAAGGGATGAGCTTTGAGTGTTCATTAACTTCACTGTATTTATTGGATTAATAAGTTTACATAAATTAATTTTAAAAAACTGACTTGCAAGATTACTGAAAATTTAGCAATCAATTTTAAGCCAGTCTGAGCTGAACCCAATATACTACTGCCCCCAGCTGGAGCCCCGGGGGAGTCTGAACCAGTTCTGCAGTCTTCCCTTTGCTGGCCTCTGAAGCAGAACACATCCAAGGCATGCGCCCTGCATGTCCAGCCAAGATGGCTGCCCTTGTGGCCAGTCCTTAGAGTCCAGAGGACAAACGGAGACTGGGTAATGCACACATGCATCCTTTGTCATGCACAGCATCCTACAAGGGAGTTGGTCTTGTCCTAGCTGAGTCTGGACTGCCTCAGATTCAACGATACTTGATTTTCAGCCTTTTGACTACTTGAGACAATTCTAACAACTCTCACAAAGGGAGTTGCATGGGAAAGGAAAAAGTGCTCAGAGTTCCAAAGAAATCAAGAGTGGGGAATTCCACTTTCCTCAGGGATGCTGAAGAAAAGTGCCAGGGGCCAAGTCTATTCTCTGACATCCTGTCAGGAGAGCAGGGCATTGTGGGTAACCTCCCGCACAACAAGGTCAGGGCTGAGGCCCCATGCAGGCTCAAGGCTGGCCTGGCTCCCGTGCACCGTGCTGGCTGGGCCTGGCTGTAAGAGGTGACTGGCGGGGAGCCATTGCCTTCAGTTTGCAGTCCACCAGCCTCACCCATGACTCCCCTGGGCTTCTGCACGCTCCGGGAGCCAGTGGGAGCATTATCTGGGAAGAAAGGCATCCGGCCTGAATGGGCCGCGTCTGCTTTCTGAAGGAGCAGTTTTGCTGCCCCACGACTGCCTGGCTCCTGGCCCTGGGCCATTGTGGAGGGACAAAGCTGACACACACCACAATCCCACGACAATCTCCTCTCACAGGCTTTTCTTCTTCATTATTGTTGTTATTACCTTTCAAACACTCGGGCTCCTTGGACGACTCATCACCGGCGAGGCCTTTGGCCAAAGTGTGTGGGGCCACCGCTGCCTCCTCGCACCCCCTCGCCCTCGTGGGGCCGGCTTCGCTGCTGTCTCTTTGACAAAATACATAAAACTGATACTGATCGGTTAACATACATGACATCTTTAAACTTTAATCCATTTTCCCTCTCTCGACGCGGCGGGCCGGCCTCTGAGAGGTGCCCATCCATTGTTCCCCGTCAAAGCCTTCTTGAGTGGGTTTCCCACTGAGTCACTTTTGTGCGACTCAAATCAAGATTATAGGTAGCGGAGAAGAAAAAGCAGAGAAGAGAAGGTTAGCCCCTCATTTGAGACTTTAAGAAAAATCTGCCAGCAGGTGCCAGGTGGAGTGGGTAACGCACATGAAAGACCAAGACCAGGCTGGGTCACCGTGTCACAAGAGGAGTTTTTCAGGGAGAAGCATACAAAACACGCATTGTCGTGGTCGCACACAGAGACATAAATTTAGGAACATGTTCGCCCTTCGCCTGAACATAGTTAGCTCTGATAATGAGGAACAATGAGTCTTCTGGGTTGAGTGCCCAGAGCGTTGATACTCGTGCCTTCTCCCACAAAAGCAGCTTCTCTCCTCTTCCTGCTCCCACTACCCAGTGACCCTTGGCTCCCCACCACTGTCCTCCCGCACCCTTGGTTGGCAGAATGGCAGTGGGCTTGCCGACCTCTGTGGCTTCCCTGGTTCTTCTGAGCTGGGGATGAATTCTTTTTGGATTCAAGTCCCTTTGGGGAAAGCTGGGCAGAAGATGCTTCTTCCTTAGTAGGCAAGGGGTGGGCAAGCTTTCAAGAGAGCGGTGGAAAGTTGGGATGGGGAGGGCTGGAGGGGTGAACTAGCAAAGAGAAGAGCACAGTTTCTGGAAGCAGACAGCCTGGCTTTAATCCTGGCTCTCCTGCTTTTATTTTTTTTTCCTTTCAAAATGAATAACAATAATTTGTTAATGATGCTATAAGTGTATATTGGGTGGCAATAGAAATTATCTTTCATCATCCACTGGGCATTGGGTTATCTTAGGGAAATGGAGGAAGAAACCCCAGATGTTATGTTACATATTTATAATATTTAAAATTACATTAATATTTGACTTAATAAAGTAACAATATGACATGCATTTGATCATAAACTGTAATTACTCTCACCCTAGTCTCTTGTTTCTTCTATATTATGCCCCAACAAATATAATTGACTATATATATATAAAATATATATGTAGAAGATTGTGAATTTTACAGAATTAAATGATGGCATACATTAATATTTGACTTCTCAGGGGGATAAAGAGTATGCTGTATTGTTGGTTGTCTCCCTAGATCCCTCACTTTCTTCCCTCCCTCTCACATCCCCCTGTCTTCCCTCCTCCCTCTCCTACCACAAGTCTATGGTTCCCCTAGATTATGAGTTGCTCTGCCCGTGGTGAGTCCAATACATGAGTTTGACTACCTTATACCCAAGCCTGGGTTAGGAGCTCTCCTAATGTGTCAGCTCCAAGATGAGGGAAGCAGTTGATTAGATCATGAAGACTCGCAGCTACGGGTTTTCTGGTTCTCATTGAAACTTTCCGTTTAATCTTGAGCTGGATGCAGGGATCTCCCTTCTCACAGACAAGGAAACCAGGATCTAGAAAAAGCTCGAATGATGCATGCAAGGTAGCACAGCAAATACCCCCTAAGAGAGGAAGGAATGCGACTGTACTACAAGGAACATCAACCTGCCACTCTCAAACGTCACTGAGCCTGTGACCTGACTAGTAAGGAATTGCTGTTTTCAGACAACTTACAATTACCTGGAGCAAGAGGAGTTGAAAAATGATCGGGAGATTACCCTTTAGTTAAGATGAGAAAGGACAACTCTCTGGCACCTCTTGATCCCTCAACATCCTGGCAAGTCCATGTAAATGGGAAACAAGGCTTGGGCCAGATGCTCTCTGTGACCACTAGCATCGTGGTTGACGGTGGGGTTCATCTTGACTTGGCCACTCCCTGGCTGGTTGCCATCGATCTCCTTCAATCTATGGTTCCCCCACTCACTTAAAAAGAATTAAGATTTAATTTGCATATAACAATATTTACCCTTTTTAGTGTATAGTTCTACACGTACAGTGGTGTCACTGCCACAATCAAACTATGTAAAGAACATATCCAAACCCTCCCCAAACTCAGCCCTGCCTTCCCCAAACTCAGCCCTGCCCCTTTACAGTCAGTTCTCCCACCTCCTGCACCCCACACCCCTGCCCCTGCCCTGCAAACATGGATCTATTTCTCTCCCTATGGCTGTCCCTTCACAAGGAAGGCATATAAATGGAGTCATATACAGTATGTGACCTTTTGGTTATGGTATTCTTCTACTCTGCATAACACATTTGAGATTCATTCAGATTTTTCAGGTAACTGTATTATATTCCTTTTTATTGCTGTGTAATATTCTGCGGTACTGAGGAACTAATTTGTTTATTCATTCCTCAGTTGAGGGCAGCACATGAGGGTTGTTTCCAGTGTGGGGTGATTATGGACAAAGCTGCTACGCACATTTCCATACAGGTTTCACTTCATTTGCATAAATGCCTAGGACGAGGCTGGCTGGGTCACATGGTGAGCGTAGATTTCATTTTATATGAAACTGTCAAACCGTTTGCTAAGGTGGCGGTACCATTTTGCATTCCTGCAGGGAAGAGCGGGCATTCCGGTTGCTCTGCATCCTCACTAACATTTGATGCTGTCACTTTTTAAAATTTTAGCTGTTTTAATAGGTATGTGAACTTTGGCTTTTAATATGTCACATGGAGACCACCATTGTGTCTCCGTGGCGTTCTTGCAGAAGCTAGTTGACGTGGTCTGGGTGAAGCCCTTAGCACGGTGCCTCCTGTCCTAGGAGGGTTTGCTAAATAGGAGTTGCTTTATTTATTGTTCTGCCCCAGCCCAGCTTTCTTGCACGTGATGGATCTTGTCTGCATTGGTCCCAGTTGCTGCAGGGTCTGTGAAGATACCACTCTGTGTCTCTGTTTTAAATCAGGCTCTGTTTTGTCTCCCTGGCTCTCTGCAAAGGGATTGAGCAGTGGCTGCTGGCCCCAGGCCAGGCCAGCCCCAGAATTCCCTGAAGCAGGGCTCTGGCCACAGAGGCGAGCCCTCCTTGCTCAGCCTGAGGCCTGGGGGTTTTTCTTGGCCTGCTCCCACCCCTGCTGCTGGGCTTCCTTGCCTGCCTGTCCTGCCAGCATGGAGCTCCTGGCCAGAGGCACAGGGGAGGTACACACGGCTCCCTATTAAACATGGATTATCAAAAAAAAAAAAAAATCACAAGGGTAAATAAGCCTGTGTCTGGGGGAAATGGCCTTGGAGGGCTCGTGGAAGGAACAAACCATACAAACGCTCCTTTCAAAGCAAGAGTCACTGGCCTAATCACAGTGGCCATCATTGCAGGCCAGAGACGCTAGCATTCATGCCCCCCTCTTGACAGCAGCCCCCCAGGGTAGTGTTAACATTCCAGGTAGCCGTGATACTCAACAGCAACCCAAGTTCCCAGGGTTTCAGGCAATCTGGCAACAACCCCAAAGATATGACATGACATGCTTAAATAATCCAGACAGTGAACCCAGAGAAATGTGGGGTGGACCCATGTACACCAGGAGGCTTGCCCAGGCATTAGGCCATGTGCTTAAATCATGCAAACGTACGGCTGAAAGATAGTGAGCAGCAGGCCCAAAGGTACCAGAGAGTGGGCCTAAAGAGACCAGAAGCTGAGTGTCAGGAGCAAGGAATGCAGGTGACAGTTCCAAAGCAGGGCGCAGGCATTGCTAGTGTGGCATTTTGGTGCAAGTTTGAAGTTTCCTCTCTAGGCAAATGTAACTCTGCACATGCCCTGCTTTGACCAGCAGAGCACTTCGTGGACAGCCTGGGTCCAAGGCCCTCGCACTCCCTGGGGTCTTTTCCACGTGGCTTCTCACGGCCATCAAGTGCACCCCACCCTATGGGTTATCCTTGAGCATCCCTTCCTTGGATCTGGGGCTGTTGTTAGAGACCAACATTGTCTCTATGGAAGAAAGGCCTAACCAGAAGAGGCGCGAGCTCTGAGAGCCCTGCCCAAGCAAAGCCCAGCGCTGGGAATCCCTTGGTGTGCAGAGGGAGAGGCTGAGCCTGGAACTGTATTGGTGCAGGGTGGGGGGGCTGTCAATAAGGGAACACCACTCCAGACTCCTCATTTGTCCTTGGAACAACTGAGAATGAGGGAGGGCAAGGACCTGGCAGAGGCCACACAGTTATTTAGTGCCAGGACGTTGAAGGAGGCTGGGAGGGACTGCCCTGTCTGCCCTGTGCCATTGGTCTGCAGGGCGGGTGTGGTGCCACTGACGGCAACTGATGCAAGGGCTGGGGAGGGAGCTTTGCAATCCAGCAGGATGTGTGTGGGGTGGGCCTGGCCAAGTTTGGGGAAGGCATCAGGAAAGCAAAATCATAGAAGAAAAACAACCCTCACCGTTCTTTTGTAGCTTGTGGGATTCAGCCCCTCTTGCTTTTCATCCCGTTATCTAGAGCTGATCCTTTTTGATCTCTCTGTGCTGTTTCCTCCTCTTTTAAAAACTTCCTAATGTGGAGCGCTGGGAGCTGTGTCATGCACTGTTTCCTCTATCACACATTTCCTCTTTCCAGGTAATCTCACCCAGACCCATAATGTGAAATGTCACTGTCTTAGTTTGGATTACTGTGACAGATTAAGTAGGGTATTAAACAACAGATATTTATTCCTTATGGTTTTGGAGGTCAGCAAGTCCAAGGTCAAGGCACTGGCACATTTGGTGTGTCGGGAGGGCTCTCTTGCTGGCTCACAAATGGACATCTCATA
The DNA here is from genome assembly GCA_004027875.1 of Aplodontia rufa. Classification (NCBI taxonomy): domain Eukaryota; kingdom Metazoa; phylum Chordata; class Mammalia; order Rodentia; family Aplodontiidae; genus Aplodontia; species Aplodontia rufa. The sequence continues at coordinate 28,059 of PVKS010003076.1, forward strand.
TCCTCACATTGCAGAGAGAGAGAGAAAAACAAGCTCTTTTGTGTCTTTTAGTAAGACATTAATCCCATTGATGAGTGCTCTACCTTCATGACTATAATAAAGTCCTCCCCGTACCATCACATTGGAAGTTAGGGTTTTAAGATGAATTTGGGGGGAAACACACATTAGCATTCTTTTTTTTTTCTTTTTTTAAGAGAGAGGGGGAGAGAGAGAGAGAGACAGAGAGAGGGGATCAGTTCTACTTAGTTTCCCATGTGGCCTTCATTGCTCCCACACCCCCGTTGTATACGTGGTGGTAGGATTTGAACCTGTGTCTCCACACATGCCAGGCAAGCGCCGCAACTGCTGAGCCACCATGCCAGCCCCACATATTAGCATTCTACCTACACGTTTTCTCTCCAGACCAAAGATGTTCAAGGTCACCTAAAACAGGTTATCTTCAAATCAGCATGCACAACCCCGATCTGCCCCAGAACTTCAATCTTACGTAGAACCAGCCACAGAATGACTCCTCCTTTAGAAACCTAGTAGGCATCTAGGAATTTACAAGGCCCAATAAATCTTGACCAACTGTCTCAAGGGCTTTAGTTTCCCCTCTCCTTCCCTGCCTGGTTGTAAAGGGCTTTCCTATCTTCCCAGTGTGCTTGGTTCCTCTTATCCCTCATCACCACCTTCCATGTCTAACCCATGAGCACTTTCTATCAGTTCCACTTTCTGAGCACGAACAAGTCCAAACAACTCTTCCTTCTAACCTGGATCCATCCATGTCTTGATCATGACATCATCCTAGTTCAAGCCAACATCTCCTTTAGCTTTGACTGGCAGACAGCTTCCTATCAGATCTCTCCATCCCTTCATGCCATTTCTACATGGTGGCCAATATAACCTTTCAAAAACATAAATTATATCCCATCACTTCCAGCCCCAAATCCAATGGACTTCATTTTACTTGACTAAAACAGAACTTTCTTATCACGGTGCACCGGACTCTATATCAACTGGCCCTTCCTGCGTCATGGGCCTCTCAAACACGCTCCCCTTTGCCCGGTGTGTTCCATAACATTGACCTTCTTTCTATCGAACACTCCCATCTCAAGCCTCTTGCACCTGCTATCCAGCCGAACACCACACTTGCTGTTCACACTCAACAAGCCTGGCTCTTTCATTTGATGTCATTGCCTCTCCATCCTGCCCCTAGAGGGGCCTTCTGTATTTATCCAATCGAAGGTCCCCACCAGCTCAAGCTTTATCACACTAGCCCTCAGTTGTCTTTGCGGCCCTCAGTGCTCTGACCACTTCTCTCTCTTTGTGTGTTATCTCCTTTCCTGCTAGAACGCTAACTCCCTGAGAACAAAGAACTTCCCTTCTCCCCACTGTATGCCCAGGATTTTGCAGTGTCTGGCACACTGAAGGTACTCAACAAATATTTGTGGCATGAGTGAGTAATTGAAGGAAGGAAGGCCAACTGGACTCAGAGGAGCTGGGCCTCATTCCTTCATTTTGTGCGTCCCTGAGAAATATCTACTTATTCAATTAGTATGTGCTTTCTGAGCCCCTGATCTAAGGAATGTTGATGATTAAGAAGCTGTCCCTGTCCTCAGAGATCTCAGAGTCCTGATGAGAGACAATCATGGACCTCAGGCACTAGAGGAAGTCAGTGGAGTGGCCCCCTGCCAGCCCAGAGGAAGAGATAGCTAAGCTGAGACCCCAGAAACGAGCAGGCATGGCAGGAGTCATCTGGAATATGACACAGTGGTGATAAGAGAGAGGAGGAGGCAGAGTGGAGAGGAGTTGCCAATGGCTGGCTCCATACGTCAGGAAGGGGAAAGAAGGAAGAAAGAAAAGAGGAGGACAGGAAGGAAGAAGGCAAGGCTAATGGATGGAAAAAAATTGAACTTTGAGTTCAGGACCCTTCTATTAGGAAACTGGGAGGGAGAAGAAGGCCTAATTGTATTCATGCCCTTCTCTTGTTCTAAGTCACCAGGACAGCTCCCTTTTGGTTGTCCCTCGAGCCTGATGATAGCAACAGAGAACATGCTGGGTGGTCTGTAATCCCACCCCCTCCAACGCATACAGCACTTTATAATTATTGGGCTCTTCGAACTTTCACTGTGATCTCCATTCACAGTGAGGAAACTGAGTCCCAGCGCCAGAGGGAGCTGGTTGGAGCTGCAGAGCTGAGATGGAACTGGCTCACCATAGCCCCTTCGCCTGAGATGAATCTTCTTGGGCAGACTTTGCGCCTCCACCCAGGGAGCATGTTCTAGAGGTCTAGAGGGCCTGACCTGGCGCTTTCCATGGAGCTTCAAGCCACATCCTCTGTGTTCCAAAACCTTCTACAAGCCATTTGTCCATGGCTCCAGGCCAAACTGACGACATCTGTTCTGACTTAAAGTATTTATTTTGAGAGTCAAGTGTAGTTGAGCTGCAGGTTTCTTGGCAGAGCTTGGCTGGCAGTGAACCTGGCCTGGGTGATGCCTGGGCTGTCGAGAAGGCCCAGCAGGGGCTCAATCTTCCCTCCGCCTCTGACAAAGGCTGCTGTGTTCATGACATTAGGGCATGTGAGATGAAGAGAGCCTGAGAGGGACAGTTCCGCTAAACTGGGCAGCTTTGTCTGCTTCTCTGAGCCTCCCTTGCTACTTGCCATACGGCGTCCCTAAGACTTCTTGAGAGAGACCCATAAAGTTGGAGAAATACAAAGCATGGGTAACTAGAAGTGGCGAGTGGTGCAGCCTGGGTGTCCCTTGACGCTGGCCTCAGGGTTCTGATCTGATTCACTGAGAACTGGGTTGGCAAGCAGCTGTCACTGTCCTCAGCAATGACAACAGGAAATCCCATCTGAGCCTTTACTATCGAAACAATTGTGATGGTTACTGTTGTGAGGGGCCATGCACCAAGCGTTCCGCTTTGCAGGGGTGATCTTTTGTAACCCCATAACTTGCCCTGGGGGTCAGAATATTATCCATATGCTCCAGATGAGGAAATGGGGCTCAGAGCCATTTAGGGGTGTAACCCAGGCTTTTCAATAGCAAATCTGGGCTTTGAACTCAGATCTGTTTGCTTCTGAAGCTCCTGTTCATAATTCATATTCAAAATAGCAAGTTCACCATGGGGCAATCAACCTGAGGATCTGCCACTGGCAGAAGGCAGAGTGTCAGCAGGGTGTGATCTGCAGCTAGGTGACCTTGGGCAATTTGCCAAATCTTTCTGCTTCCTGTTCTTCCATTTTGAAGGGAGTGTGACCATTCCTGTCTTGTCCATAACTCACATTGTTGTAAGCTAATGCATGTTCCAAGAAGCTCATGGGAGGAGGTGGTGCTTAGCTGCAAATCATCCCTAACACGGGTTCAACAGCCCTTCCCCTCCCCACCATTTTTTTTTTAAGTGAGAAGAGAGAGGGACAGTGAGAGAGAAAGAGAGAGAATCAATTTTATTTAGTTTTTCATGTGGCCTTCGTTCCTCCAAGACGTCGTTGTGTATATTTGGTGCTGGGGTTCAAACCTGCGTCCTCATACATGCCAGGCAAGCACCATAACTGCTGAGCCACCGCTCCAGCCCTTCCCCACCATTCTTGCAGGACAACACATCTGATGTGATTTATAGGCCGAAGCTGCAGATGATTCCTGCTAAGTTTCCCTGGGGTTGCCAGGCCCACACTGTTAGCTTGTGGGATCATACCCCTAATGTAACTATCCTTTAACTTGCGGCATAGGTTAATAAAATTGATTATGTATTTATTGGAATCAGCTTTTTCTTATCTAGGCTGAGAGTGGGTTGAGAAAAGTGGGTGAGAGGGACTTGGGGATGGAAAGGCCAGAGTCAAGAAGGCTTTTCCTCTATCAGAATCTGTGTTGTTCTGTGCTGCCATAATTAATTACTAAAAACCAAGTAGTTTACGAAGAACAGAGGTTTATTTTCTCACAATTCTGGAGGTCGGGAATTGTCCAGCTTCCAGCTCTCTGGTGAGGGATGCTCTCTGCCTCTGAGATGGTTCCCCTGGAGGGGAGGAAAACTGTCCTCATGTGGGGGAAGGCTATGTAGCCTTTTCCTAAGGGCTCCTAACCCTACTCAAGAAAGTGGAACTCTCCAATCAATAAATGGGCTATGGATCTAAAAAGAAACTTCTCACTAGAGGAAGTTCAGAAAGCCCATAAATATATGAGAAAATGCTCTACATCATTAGCAATAAGAGAAATGCAAATCAAAACTTCACTGAGATTCCACCTCACTCCAGTCAGAGTGGCAAAAAATGAAGAATACAAACAATGACAGATGCTGGAGGGGCTGTGGGAAAAGAGGAGCACTGTCACACTGCTGGTGGGACTGCAAACTGGTTCAGCCACTCTCAAAAGCAGTGTGGGGACGCCTCAAAAAGTTAGGGCTGGAACCACCTTATGACCCAGCTATCCCACTCCTGGGTATTTTCACATAAGAGTTAGAATCAGCATATTATAGAGATACAGCTTCATCAATGTTTTTAGCAGCTCAATTTACTATAGCTGGACTGTGGAACCAACTCAGATGCCCCTCACTTGACGAGTGGATACAAAAACTTTGGTACATACATACAATGGAATACTACTCAGCCATTAGAGAAAATGATATTATGGCTTTTGCAGCCAAATGGATGGAGATGGAAAAATTATGCTAAGTGAAATATCCCAATCTCAGAGACTCAGGCGGAATGTTTCCTCTCATTTGTGGAAGCTAGAATACAACTGGAAACAGTATGTTAGATGGCTAAGCTAATAATAACCTCAAAATGTATGAATTTTTACACAAACAGGGGGATCCTTGCCTAGAATACCTGGAGACGTAGAGACAGGGGCGGGGCAGGGAGGTGGGAGGGTTTAGGATGGATATCTAGGATGTCCATTTAACACAAGGGTTCTTTTGGGGGAAACAGAGAACCATGGGGAACCCAAGGTGGGCATCCATGACATGACATCAGCCTTGGCTAACTATGTAAATATACATTTGTTTTTGATTGTTTGATAATGATTCCCCCTCAAATGTAGCTTCATATTCAACTAATAAAAATATTTTTATTAAAAAAAAGAAAGCTGAACTCTCATAGCTCAGTTGTATACTGTTGTTCTAGGTTAAGTTTCTGCTTGATCTGGGAGGGGACACTGTCATTTAAGCCACTGCATAGACACGTGATGGAGAAGGGAGTTAACTCTGGAGGGGCTGAGCTGAGGGGACTGTCCTGGTAGCCTTCTTTGGGAATGCACGCATTCACTGGATTTCTTACAATCCTGCCAGGAACATGAAACAGAAAGCAGAGAAGGGCCAAGTGCCTACGACCTGACACCTCTGAAACTTTAAGGCAAAATAAATCTTTCCTGCTTTGTTCTCCTCAAGTATTTTGTCGCGGGGATGAAAAGTTAACATAGTTGTATTATTTTGTAAACATGTCATGGACATGTACATACTTTATGAAGTAAATTTGGAATTATGTCACAGATATTGTTTTGTAAAGCAATCACTTGGCAAAAATAGCTTTAAAACGAGCCAGGCCCTTACATTCTCTTGTTTTCTAAGTATACCTTTCAATCATAGCTACCAGCAATGATCGGCACCAACATAACCTAGACAGTTAGCAAAGTTCACATACCTGGACACCTAAGTTGCTTCCGGTCTTCTTGATGTTATTGCTAACGTTGGGGTAAACAACCTTCCTCTAGAGCTGTGAGCACTTTTGATTATTATTTCTTTACGATCAACTCCTGGAATTGGTGTTTCTAACTGCAAGGAAATGAGCACTATTTTTTTTTTAAATTACTGTGCTGTTTAGGTTGGTCTCTAGTGGGCTCCAGTGATCCTCCCACCTCAAGTCTCCCGAGTAGCTGGGACTGCAGGCACTGCCACCCCTCCTGTGGGGAACGACCACTTTCAGCAATGCTTATGATATGTATTGTCAAGTTCTTCTTCAGAAAGCTTCTTTCCATTAGAGAGCCATAAAGGAGAGCAGCTTCCTACTCTTGACAGGTAGCAAGGCTTGAACATGTTAACTTAAACATCACTCTGTTAGGTAATTGGATGTATGCTGCTTTTAAATCTGTGTATGTTAAAATACACAGATTTTTTTTTTTTTGGCTAGTGAACTTAAGTTTTTCTTTTCATATCTTCCACCTTCTGGTCCAATTTCATACACGATAAATTCCTGATCTAAGGAGACATATCATGTCCCCAACCCTTTTTTAAAAAACATGTCTTTTTCAAACCTCTCCTTTTTTCCCTGACTGCACAGTTTCATTATTTAACATGTTGTCTGTGGTTTTCTCGCCATCCTGCTTCCCACCTTCTGGCTTTGACTCAGTTTGTGCCCAGAGAGCAGCACGGGACTTTGCTGACATGTGCAGCAGGGAAGGACATTGCCTCCTTAGTGTGTGGCCTGAGAGCACTTTGACCATATCTTCTGGAGTTTATTCAATTTAAATTAAACGTAAATTCATTCTCTTGTAAAAGTCAATTAATCAAAATATACAGAGCAAAGTACCCAAGTTCACATCAAGTTTTCCCTCCTGTCCAATCCTACTTCCTTCTCTGGAGTTCATTTCTTTTCATGAGTAAAAGTAAATACATATTTACAGTTAAAAAAATATTCCTATTTGTATATGTCCGTTTCATTCTGCAGGGGTTTTTTCTTTGCACATTTTTTATTGGTGCATTATAGTTTTATATAGGTGATTTGTTGACATGCTATTTGTATATTGTAACAATATCTTTTGGTCAACATCGTTTCCCAACACTGTTTTTCATTTAACCATACTTCTTGAAAATTTTTATGCCATTATATGCATATTTTAAAAATTTTTCTTCTCTTCAACTTCCTGTTTATTGACAGGAAGTTGCTACCATTTTTTTTTTTACTGCTACAAAACATGCTACATTGAATACTTCTGACATACATGCAAGTAGTCCTTTATCTCAGATTCCGGATAAAAAATGCGAATTTAAAATTTTTCATGATTATTGTCAAATTGCCTTTCAGAAAGACACCGATAACACCGAAGTGTCCATTAAATTGCTTTTTCATTGGCACAGAAGCAATCAATCTTCAATTTTTAACAAACTGGTAGTTAAAATGATATATTTTACAACTAAAGTCTAATAATTTTACAACTAAAGCCAAGTAACTTTTTCAAGTGATGTTTTGCTTCAGTTATATGTCTGCTCTGAATTTCTTGATTATATGGAAGCATTTCTAATGACATTTTATTTTCTTTAAACCACATCCTTAACGTTTTCCAATTCATCCCTTCCCTTCTTTTCTCAAACATATGCTTCTTAGAGTTTCCCACAAGTTTGCCTATAAATGTAAACCGATTCCTCCTTAAGACTGAAGCAAAGTGTTGGAATGTTTGCCTGGCGTGCTCAAGGACCCGAGTTTGAACCCCAGCACCACATACGCAACTAAGTGTCGGAGAAACAAAGTCCAGATGAAAAAATAAATAAAATTGATTCTCTCTCTCACTCTCTCCCTCTTTCTGAAAAAAAATAAAAATAAAAAACTTGCCTAGACCAGAAGGTCATGGATTAGATCCCCAGCATTGCAAAATAAAAACAAACAAAAGAAGATGGATTATCTGTTTTTCTGGCATTTCCATATAATTCCTGATTCAGTTGGTGCCTCTCTTTCCTGAATTCCCTGTTTTCCTCTTTCTTGCTATTCCTGCTTTGTTAGACCAGGACCTAAAGTAACTCCCAAAGACAAGAGGCAATAGAGCTGAAAATGCTACCTTGGTACTTGTCTGAAAATGTCTTTATTCCCTTTTCCTTCAGTGACAGTTTTTCTGGGTATAAAATTATATGAGGAAAATATGGAAGGCATCCTGGTATCCAGTGCCCTGAAGAGAAACGGATGTCAACTCACTGCTTTCCCCGTAGGCAATCTTTTATTTTTCTAATATTAAGGTCCTATTTTCATTCTTTTTTTAATTAAGAAATTTAGTTATTGTACATTCAAAAATGCATCCAACGAAACAATATGATATGTAAATAGTCTTAAAATTAGATTTACCCCCTAGAGCCCACCCTATTCTCCCCCCTCTCCCTGCCCCTTCCCCCTAGCTTATGTGTTACTGCGCCTTTGCTGGGTTTTCATTCTTGATGTTATGAAATCTTACATTTATTTGCATTATGTGCCCCCCCCATTATCATAACCTTGTGTTCTGAAAACTTATGTACTTCAATTTGGTGTAATTTTCCTCTACTATTTCTTTGATAATTTTTCCTTCAGTTTTCTTCATTCTTCCAGTAATTTCTTTCAGCTTCATGCTGAAAAGAGATTTTTAAAAAATTTATATTTATTGTATTGTCTCTTGTATTTACAATGAAAAGTTCTCTTTGGCTTTATTTTCTGTCAGAATTCTTCTTTCCTTTGTAGCTCTCAGTCTTTCCATTGATATTTTAATTTTGATCATCACATTTTTATTTTATAGGAGCTTATTTTTCCCTGAAATTTCTTCTCTCTCTCTGTGAGTGCACATGCACACATGGTGACTTCTTGAAATACTACTGTTTCCTACATTGACAAATTTTCCTTAGCATAATTTTTCCTGTTATTTATTTGGGTCTTTTTCTTTTATATCATTCCCTTAATTTTTTTTTTTTTTTTAGAGAGAGAGAGAGGGACGGTGAGCAAGAGGGAGAAAAAATGAGAAACAATTGTATTTCTAGTTTTTCATGTAACCTTCGTTGCTCTGAGACTTCGCTGTGTACGTGGTGCTGGGGTTTGAACTCGCGTACTTGCGCATGCCAGGCAAGCACTGTAACCATTGAGCCACTGCTCCAGCCCCTTCCTTAAATATTTGATGATATTTAATTTTCATCTCATATTTAAAATGACTTACAAACAAAAAACATAGTAAAATTTTACTTTCCTAGATTTTCCTAGTTGGACCTAATTGATTTCATTCCTTCCTTCCCTTCATGCCTCCATCCAGAATTGTCCATGAATTTTCCCTTCATGAGTCATTTTGTGGGCACCCAAAAGACTGTGAATGCCAAATATTTTAGAAATTCTGTAGACAATGCTCAAATATTTTCTTTTAAAAATTATACCATGTCTTTGATTCATCAAGTTTTTAAAAACATGTTATTTAATTTCTAAAGATTTTGGGCATTTTTCCGGATATCCTCTGGATTTTAATTTCCCATTCCTTCGCAGTAAGATAACATTCTGTGTGATTTCAATTCTTTATTGAAACTTGTTTTAACTCCAGCATAGGGTATATCTTGGTGAAAATGCCAGGTACCATTGAAAATAATGAGTATTCTGTTGTTACTAGGCATAGTGCTCTCTGAAGGTCTAGGACAGTGTAGTTGACGGTGTTATTCAGAAATTTATGTTTTATTTCCTGTCTAGTTATTTTATAAATTGGGAGATGAAATGGTGGAGAGGTGGTGATGTTAAATCTCCAGTCATGATTGTGAATTTCATGATTCTCTCTGGAAATCTGTACATTTTTGCTTTATATAGTTTGAAGCTTTGCCATCAAATGGATGCAGACTTACAACTGGGGTTTGAACCCGGGTCCATGCACATACAAGGCAAGTGCATAACCCCTGAGCCACCACCCCAACCCCCCATACACTTTTAACACTTACACCATCCTTTTATTTTTCTGTTAATGTGCAGAGCACATGTGCTCACACATGTATGCACGTGTGCACACTCACACACACATGCACCATGTGTCTTACCTTGCTCTCATTTTTGGGCCTCCCCATATCCTAATGTCCTAATGTAGACATCATTTGAGATTTTCCCAAACCCTAGTAATTTTTATGCATTTATTTATGCATAGAAATGATTTGAATTTAACTATACAGTTAGCAAAGCTATATCAGGAACTCGTTTACCTATTGCTTGTTTTATCTTTGCTTTGACTGAATTAATTCTTTCGGAAAATATAAATGTAATATTTATGATTTTCTGAATATCAAACAAAATATTCATTTTATCTTCCCCATTGAATAGAATTTGAGCAGACATAGATTTGAAGTGAAAAAATAATTTCCCTTAGAATTTGAAGATTTTCTTTTACCACTGTTATTGAGAAGTCTGGTACTATTTTTAAAAATGGATTTTTTTTTTAAAGAGGGACAGTGGAAAAGAGAGAGAGAATCAATTTTATTTAGTTTTTCATGTGTGGCTTTCGTTGCTCTGACACTTCGTTGTGTACGTGGTGCTGGGGTTTGAATCCATGTAGTCACACATGCCAGGAAAGCGCTGTAACCAGTGAGCCACTGCTCCAGCCCTAAAATCGGAATTTTAGTACTATTTTCTATTATATAAAGTTTTGCATGATAGAATAGTTTAAAATCATTTAATTTTTCTAGGAATATGGTCCTGTCAACCTGGAAAATTAGTGCTACAATTTTTTTTTCTATTAAAATAAGATAATTTGCCAGGTACAATGTAATCCCGGTGGCTTGGGAGGCTGAGACAGGAGGATTGTGAGTTCAAAGCCAGCCTCAGCGACTTAGTGAGGCCCTTAAAAAAAACTTAGCAAAATAAAAGACAAGGGGGGCTGGAGTGGTGGCTCAGCAGTTAAGGTGCTTGCCTGGCAAGTGTAAGGACCGGGGTTCGAACCCCAGCACCATATACACAATGAAGTGTTGGAGCAAGGAAAGCCACATGAAAAACTAAATAAAATTGATTCTCACTGTCTCTCTCTTTAAATAAACAAACAAAAGATAAAAAGGGCTGGAGATATGGCTAAGTGGTCAAGTGCCCCTGGGTTCAATCTCTGGTACAAAATAAGGGACAATTTTTTTCTTTGTTCTGTTCTCTCCATCCTTTCCATCAAAAAATTCTACAAGATGGTGGGCTGGAGCTTTGGCTCAGCGGTTTCGGCGCTTGCCTGGCAAGCAGGAGGACCCGGGTTCAAACCCCAGCACCATGTACACAACTAAGTGTTGGAGCAGCTAAGGCCATGTGAAAAACTAAATAAAGTTGTTTCTTTCTGTCTCTCTCACTGTCCCTCTCTCTGTTTAAAAAAAAAAAAAAAATTCTACAAGATGGAAAAAAAAAAAACCCAGCAAGGACAACCTTGTTTGGGGTCATATTTTAGATTCATTAGTTTCCACTGTTCTCTGCACAAACATCTCCTAAAGGTTTTCTAAATGATTCAGTTCATGCTGGTTTTCTGTCCACCTGTTCATTATTTTTTGTGGTCAATATTTTGATTCCCAAGATTGCTGTTTGGTTCTCTCTTTCTGTCTCCTCCCTCTTCTGTTTTGCAGATCTTAATTACACAAATTCTAAAATCTTGCTCCATCCTGGATAAATCTGTTATCTTAGTTTTCCCTCTGATGTTTCATTGGCACCTCGCACACACGTGATCATTGTCAATTGATTCTTTTCCTTTGTGTCCAATACTCCGTGTATTCCTGCCTATCCTTTTTGAATGTGACTTGGTGGGATGTTCAGGAGATTCCACTTGTCTGACACCTTGTCTTGGGGTTAAAGAGCTGTACTATAAACTTGAATCATGTCTTTGACACCCAACTTGTGAGCCCTTAATTGGTGAATTGTTTCTGTACATAACAGAGACTAGAAAGGATCTAGAAAAGTATCTGAAAACCTTGACTTTTACCTGTGCTAGGAAAACAGTAGAGACACAAAGGTCCTGAAAGTAGGATAGGCAAAGATCAGGATGGAC
>PVKS010003076.1:39833-108919 GCA_004027875.1 Aplodontia rufa
TTTTTTTTTTTGAACTTCTACTTCTGTCCCCACTCCTGTCATCGAGGCAATATCAAAAGTAGCAACGTGCATTGATATTATCCACTCTGCTAAAGATCTCTTGTACTGCAGTCTACCCCCTTCCATGTCTTTTCTGAAGTTAGAGAGATCGAAGAAAAATTTATTCCCCCACTGTTCAGGAAGTTGCACAATTTTCTCAGGAAATTAGCATGAGAGAAAATATTTGCTAACATCTGACTTCCCTTCAACCAAACCCACGTGCTCTGGGGAAAAAAAGTACAGGAGGGACACATTTCCAGAGGATTCATTTTGGAGGTTATCTTGCTTCCTTGATTATTACTGCATTCAGGAGAAAGGATGAAAAATGTCAGGTGTGTGTTTTAGTGACTCAAAGAAGGATCCGAAGCAAGGGAAGTGACGTTCCCACCAGACAGGTATACGGAGTGGCCATGATAGGCCAGGACCGGTGTTGCAATACCTCTTGACATTCCAACAGGCTCAGAGTAGGCCTGAACATCTTCATTTTCTTTTTATAGCTGCGGAATCTGAGGTCACACAGAGGTCATAGTAACGATGGCTTCCATTCCCGAGTGTGCACAGGATGCCAGGCAGCTGCCTTCCCCTGTTCCTGTGGCAGTCACTAGGTCCTCATCACAGCTCCTGTGCTTGCAGCTCAAGTTACCCAGTGCTGGCTCTAATAACTTATATTTGCATTTGCTTACGGTTGCTTTGATGATTATCCCGCCCCTTGCAGGGCTCTCTTTGTTGCTTGATTTTCACGGGTGCCTTAAATCTCTTCTGTCCTCCAGTGTACTGATAGCTGAATAAAACCTTGAAGTTCAGAGGTCCTTACTGTCCAGTATCTCAGGACAGAGGGGTTGGTCAAATATTCTCTAGCTGGAGATTTTTAAAAACCCCTAATGTAATTCATCTTGGCTACCTTCCCTTTCAGGGCAGGACATGTGATCCTTGCTGGCTAATTAGTGTCCTCCTCCCGCTTATCTTTGATTAGTTTGAGCCTGGACATGGAACCCACAGTTAATCAGAACCTTCTCAGGAGTTCTCAGGTAGAAACAACAAGAAGATAATCTTCTTCCCTTGGGTTTGTACGTTGGGTGAATATGGATATGGGGAAGGTAGTTCTTGTTCATTTTCTGTTGCTATGATAGAATACTTGAGACTGGGTAATTTATGTAATTAAGAGATTTACCTTTGCTCATGGTTCTGGAGAGTGGGAGATTCATGAGCATGGTACCAGCACCCTGCCCAGCATTTGGTGAGAGCCTCCTGGTGTTTCAATTCAAAGTGGGAAGCAGAAGAGGCAAAACGTGAAGGGTAGACAAGCTTTATTTTTTATTACGAGATAAAGGGACAGTGAGAGACACAGAGAGAGAATCAATTTTATTTAGTTTTTCATCTGGTTTTTATTGCTCCAACACTTAGTTGTGTACGTGGTGCTGGGATTTGAACCCAGGCCCTTGCTCATGCCAGGCAAGTGCTGTAACTGCTGAGTCACCGCTCCAGCCCCTGGACATATTTTATAACAACCTGGTCTCACAGTAATTAATCCAGTCCTGGGAGAGTGAGAACTCACGCAGGCGTTGATCTGCGTATGAGGGCTCCGCTGCCATGACTTAAACACCTCTCGCTACACTCCTCCTCTCTTGCTGAGTGGGGCCTCCACCTCAACATAGCTTTGGTGGAGACAAACCATACCCCAACCAGAGCAGATGTCATTTTCTGTGCCACGTAAGAAAGTCTGTCTGCCAATTAAAACTAATGAGATAGATAAAGGTTTAACAGTACCTTTTAAGCCTTCAAATCCAGCCATCTCTAATGGCAGTTCTTACCCTGGGCTTCCTAGTTATAACAACAAATAAATCTCCCTCTTACTGAAGCTGGTTCAAATGGTCATTACTTGTAACCAGTAAACTGGTTTTCTGGAAGGGAGGAAAAAATAAAACCCAAAACTTTGATTTTTGGTGTTTGTCCATGACTGTGGTGTAAATGCTGCTTACAATAGCGGACGTCAAGTGGCCCAGGTGAGCAACCGTCTTGCAAACTTAATATCTAACAATTGCCTCTTGTGAGCAAGTACCAGCCCGCTCCAGCCGCCACAGCTCACAGCTTAGAATCCCAATGAATCAGTTCCCTATGGAGCCACTGCGGAGGAGGGAAGTGGCCATCTGGTCACTTTGGTGGCCTGTTGCTGCCCCTTCTGCGTCCTGGAAGGATGGGCACTGCTAGGCGGGAGGGAATGCTGCATGAGACCAATCAGCACGCTGCCACCTTGAGGATCTACACCTCTGTGATCTCAGTGTTCAGGGGAAGGTTGTGGCAGCTCCCTCTTCAGAGTCACCCACTGACCCTCAGTCTGCCCACAGTGTGTGTGTAACATGCTCCCTCTCGACAGAGCCTACTGCCCTTTGCCCTCCTGTTTGGAGCGTGTGGTGTGTGTATCAATATGCTTGGGGCAGTGCTGGGTCCTGCATGTGCCTCCAGTGTGGGTATGGAGAAGGCCCTGGGACCTTGTGTTTTCTTTTCTTTTTTTCTTTTTGGCACTAGGGATTGAACTCAGGGGCTCTTGACCACTGAGCCACACCCCCAGCTCTTTTTATTTTTTCTTTTGAGACAGGGTCTTACCAGGTTGTTCAGGTCCTGGCTAAGTTGCTGAGGCTGACTTTGAATTTGCAATCCTCCTGCCGCAGCCTCCCAAGCCACAGCTCCTGGCCCTGGGAACTTTCTGACAGTGCAGTGACCTCTGCCTTGGGCAGGGTCTGGGATTCGGGGGGAAAGGGCTAAGGGGAAAGAGAAGAGACCATGGGAGAGTTTTCAGGGATCAATTTCTCTCTCCCACATGCCCCACACTCCAGTTCTACCTCTGCTTCCTTGTGGTTTTTCTCCTGGCTTCATTTGCTGTCATCGCTGACACTCAGTTAGCACATGTATGGAATGGGATAGGTGGGAAGGAAAGCACCCCCCTGCTGCTGCCAGGGCAGGTGCTTAGTGCTTACTGTGATTCATTCCAGCTCACCTTCCCTTGCCTTCTCACCTGCTCTTGGTGACTGACTGCTCCTTTAAGCTGCTGTCAGAGCCCAGGGGCCAGAGTGCTGGGGTGGAAATCTTTAAAGCTCATCTTCAGACTTCTGGGTGAAGCCCTTTCCGGGCTGACATTTGTGGATTCTGACTTGGTGTTTTGCAGCGACGTCATCTGATTGACCTGTTTCCTGAGGATGTTTCCTTGGGTTCCACAGATGGCAAGGAAGGGGAATTGCTGCTGACAGAGCGAGGGACTGGGCTCGGTCTTAGATGCAGCAGGATCCCACTTCCACCAGGGCGGTGACTCACCCGTATTAATTGCACCGCAATTATCCTGGGGAGCCTGAGTTTCCTCTTGATGTCTCCTGTCTGGTTTCCTTTTGACCTGCACAGCTGCCTAATAGAGATGGCTTTTGCGATTTCTTAGTTAATGCGGTTCATTATTTCCAGTGCTGGCTTCCGCCTTCGGTGGCTGGAGGTTTCCCGGCTCTGACTTGGAGACTTTCATGAGTCGTTCTTTAGTCAGGCCCCGCACGGCTCGCATTGTCTGTGGGAGAAATTTCATTTGCAAATCAGAATAAGTTCACAGAGCGTGTCGCGGTGTTGCTGCATGAGACGCTGTTTTCATCTTCCCTAGTCACCTCCATGTGCCTCAGTTGAGGAGGAGGGAGAAGTCCCTGTCTCCCAGACCTCCAGGAGCGCCAGGCAGACACACAGAGCAGTAGCAGGATTTGCTTGCTCCTTAGCCGCGCTAATTACCTGCAGAGGGCTACAGCGCCCCCGGTGCCTCTTCTCTCGGCTCCGTGCCCCATGCTGGGTCATGCCACAGAGACCTGGATGTCTGGAACCCTAGAAGCTTCTGATGTCCAATGTCTTTAGGAGATTACAGAAATCAAATCAAATTGCCTAAAACTTCCTACTCCTCTCAAAACTCAGAGCAGCCTTCGATGGCCTAGGGACTTTTCTGTGGATCACATGCATCCTTTTTAGCTGAGGCCAAATGCAGTTGTGAGTGGTAGTTTCTTGTTCAGTAACTGCTTGGCCAGATCAAGCAGCCAGTTGCTATTGAACACTGGGCATTGTTAACTCTGCCCGGAATGGGGTGGGAGGGGTCATCGAGGAGGAGAGGAAATGAGATGTTACCTTGAGATTCATGGTCACCATGTGAAATGACAAGTAGCCTGGATAGAAGGAAAGAAAGAGAAAGCCCCTCAGGGGGAAAGATGAAAGTGGAAGAGGAGACCTGAGGACCCAAAGACCAAGGACCCCAGACACTCTGGCACCAGAGAGGAATCTCAGTGTCCACGAGAGGCCACTCATTTCCACCCAAATGTCAAGATGTTTGAGAGGAGACAGATAGGAAAAGAGTTGGGTATGTGGGCAGAGAGAAGTTGGGAGCATCCATGGTCAGAGTGATCATGGGCACAGCTGGAGGATTTGATGGGATGACAGGGAGCAATGGTTGGATACCCAGTGAAGCCAGAGAGGAAGGGAAGGGTCGCCCTGTGGTGGGGGACACACAAACCCGCATGTAGCTCATAGTCTTGGGAGACCCTGACATAAGCTACCTAAACTCGGCCACATGCCAGGGTTCAGTAGAGCAAGAGCATCTGTGTGCCATGCTCAGGGTGAAGCTCTTTGGCATCCAGTAAATTCCTGAGATCTAGAACAATTTACTTCCCTTCAGTGATGTTAAGTAAGCTGTGCTCTGGGAACAGGGTCCCTACCTGGAGGGGACTGGCCTTCAGTTGAAGAGACAAGCACTAATAAAGGCCATGTGATCACTTATCAGTGACCATCATCGAGCCCAACCCCAGGTTCAGCCCTGTGTTGGGAGCTCCATTTACATAGACAAGAATTTTCATAAACTTCATGAGGTGGGTATTGAGCTGGCTGTGGGGGTTCAGAGAAAGAGGTGACAGTGGATGGATGGCCTCTGGGATTTCCTTAGGGGCTGAGGACTCAGAGAAGGGTGGGGACGCTTGAGGCTTGGCTGTTGATATCAGTTCATTTTCCATACTTCAGTTCTCCTTCCAAACAGGGACTGCTTCCCCCTCCCCCTGTGCGTTTGAGCCACTACCCAACTGGTGGTTTCCATCAGTCCCTCCTCTACATGACAGAGAATTGCATTTTTCTGGCAGAGTGAAGGCTACAAAAGTACTCCTGCTGGGGCTGGAGCAGTGGGTGGCTTAGCAGTTACGGTGCTTGCCTGGCATGCGTGAGGACGCGGGTTCAAACCCCAGCACCACATACACAATGAAGTATTGGAACAATGAAAACCACATGAAAAACTAAATAAAGTTGTTTCTCTCTCTCTCTCTCTCTCACTGTTCCTTTTTCTTAAACAAACAAAAAAATGTATTCCTGCTGGCAAGACTTCAGGGAGCCAAAAGAAAAAACTCCTCATGCTTCAGAGTCTTTGAGTCCCAAGACTCTTGGACTGAGGTCCAAATTGAGACCATTCGTGTGAGTGGAAGCCTGACACTAGAGATCAATGTGAGAATGCTGACCACGCTGGTTTCAGTCTATGACATCTGATGCTTCTTAACTGACGACCTAGGAGGTGACACGTTTGGGTAGTGGCTATACATCTATTTCTTAGGGTTTCGAGAATGAGGATATACTTTTCTTTCTAGGGTGAAACATCCTAAGGAAACTTTGAACACCGTCTTTGTATTCTGGGGTCAGTACTGCTAAGTGTCTCTTGAACTTGCTAACAAGGAAAGGGCAGAGGTGAGTTGGAGCTGGCTTCCTCTTCTTTAGAAATGAATAAATAAAAGTTGATTGAGCTACTTCTCTTCAAGCTAGTTCCCTGCAGAATTATTAAAAAAAAAAAAGAATGAATCAAGACATCCATTGTGGGCCCCTTCAGGAGTTTAGGCTATAGTTACTGACCCTTTCAGCCAAACCCTGAGGGAGGCCCACCTCTGCCTGGGCAGAGGAAGAAGGCAGTACTGGGGGAGGGAGAGAAGGTGGACTCCAAGAGAAAGCAGGGTGGGCCACACGAAACGGTGGGGGCTCAAATGAAGAGAAAGTCACATCCTATTGGTAGAAGTCATTGGGTGGGGGACGAGGCACACTGTCAAGAAAGGCTTTGAGGGAAGAAAGAACTTTGAGATGACACTTGAACACTGGTGGAATTTCTTTTGTTCACTGTTTTATGGGAGATGCTTATTTATAGGACTCGTAAATTATAAAGAGTACCGTGTTAATTATAGAAAATATTAAAAAGTATAAAGAAGAAAATTAGAGTACTCATTATCCCAGCACCCAGAGAGAATGCAAGTAAGATTTTGATGTATTTCCTTCTAGACTTTTGTCTCTGGGCAGGTGTGTCTCTATATTCACCCATCCACACACATCACAAAATTGGGCTTAGATTGAATACGTGCTTTTGAATCCTTCTTAATAAAAGAAGGGGTTTCAACGTATATTTTTATTTCTTTTTATTTTATTTTATTTTATTAAAGAGAGAAGGACAGTGAGAGAGAGAAAGAGAGAAACAACTTTATTGAGTTTTTCACATGGCCTTCATTGCTCCAACGCTTAGTTGTGTACATGGTGCAGGGGTTTGAACCCAGGTCCCTACGCTTGCCAGACAAGCGCAGAAACCACTGAACCACTGCTCTAGCCCCTCTTTTTTTTTTTTTTTTAAAAGAGAGTGAATGAGAGAGAGAGAGAAAGAGAGAATCAATTTCATTTAGTTTTTCATCTGGTTTTCCTTGCCCTGACACTTAGTTGTGTATGTGCTGCTGGGGTTCAAACTCAGGTCCTTATATTTGCCAGGCAAGTGCAATACCACTGAGCCATTGCTCCAGCCCCATGAGATATTTTTCAAAGATGCTATTTGTATAGGTATTGTCTGCTTCCCCAATAATTTATTTTCCAATTAGACATTCAGTTTGTTTCTATGTTCTCACAATGATGAGTAATATTTTGTTGTTGAATCTTTTTTTTTAAGAGAAGGACAGTGAGAGAGAAAGAAAGGGAGAGAATCCATTTTTATTGAGTTTTTCACATGGCTTTCGTTGCTCTGACACTTCATTGTGTACATGGGTGCTGGGGTTTGAACCCGTGTACTTGCGCATGCTGGGCAAGAGCCGTAACTGCCGCGCCACCGCTCCAGCTCCTTGTTGAATCTTCTTATACATAAATCAAATGGAAAGGTTTTTGCTCTGCAGAGCTTGGGCTGAGGGTGGAGATGATGGGTAAGGAAGGGGTGTTCCAGAAAGAGCCATGCGTGTGAGTGAACGTGTGGAGGGAGAACGCATAGAAGTTCATGAAGAGCAAGTGGAATGGTTTGGCTGGAGAGCAGGTGCATTTAGGGGGGCAGTGGGCAATGAGAAGCGGGTGAAGCAGGCCACTGAGGTCCATGCCTTTGTCCAGAGTGATGGGGAACAGGTTCGGGACAGGATCACAGAGGTGTTCTTGGTGAGGAATCTGACAGTGTTGGGAGGGGAGAGTGAAGGAAGGGAGGGGAAAGAAACTGGAGACTGGGAGATGGGTTGGAGCCTGGGTAAGTGTGAGTACAGAGGCAGCTGGAAAGAAAGTGGGGGTGATGGCTTGTGACTCTGTGACTTCGAGGCTAGCTGGGAATATCGCCAGCCACGACTGAGCCATCAATAGCCTTCTTTGAAACTTAGTAGTGGGGAGAATGGAGAAAGTATGGAGACGGTGAAGCCCAGAAGAGGTAGTGTCTCATGCAAGCTTGTGACCTGGTTAGAGGTTAAGTCAGGCCAGAAGCCAGATGCTCTGTCTTCCAGTCAGGAAGCCATTAGCATGGCGGATGTTAGAGATCCCTGCTAGATGAGGATTAGACACCGCACACCCTGGAGCCTGCGCCTCGGAGACCATCGCGAGGGGAACTCCTGTCAGCTGTGACTTGGGTCCTTTTTTGCTTATTGGAGCATGGGTTGGACACTGCCTGGGACTGGGTAACCAGCGGGGGTGGGGAATCAAACTTCTTTGTTCTTCAAACTTAGCTCTTCACTATCCAGGTTGACTGGACAAAGTGGTGAAAGACAAAAAGAGAAAAAAAAACTAACAAAAAAAATATCAACCCTCAATCAAAGGATGGGTCAGAGGCTTGTCTGTCTGCATGAAAAACTCTCTCTGAATTTCTCACCACAGCTGGTCCCTGGTCCTTGGCAGCTCCTCCTCTTAAGGGTGGCTGGGCTGCTGGAGCACATAGGGCCATCCTAGAAGGCAAAAATATAGTTTGTTCCATGGGGCGGATACCTCACTATACACAATGCACATTTCTTTTTTATCTCGCAATTAAATTGTGGTTTTCCTCCCCTGATTGGTTTTACAACATCAAATAGTTTTCAACAGTTCAAAAAATCAAGACTAGTATATAATAACAAAAATAAAAATAAGAAAAGGAAGAGAAAAAATAAAAGTCCTCACCTGATCTTTCCAGCTTTCCTTGCTGCTTTAGAAATTGAGAGCTGAGCGTGGGATATTGGCGGCTAACAACCGTGGAAATAAAAAATGATTTTTGATCTTGAGGCTTAATATTATTCATATTTTTTTCATAGCCTCAAACAATGTCTTCAGATAATTCAGGTAAAGGCAAGCCAGAAACAAAACAACATCATAAAGGCATTATTGTATACAGACACTTTCAGCTACGCTACACGCCTCACAGTGCCTTTGAACCCCGGATGATGAGAGAAGAGGCTTGAGCTCCTGGGGATACACTTGGAGCTGTTTTGACTTCAACAGAGGGTAGAGGAACAAAATTCTTTGGCTTTAGACGTGTGTTTGTTGCTGGCTCCACAGAGCTCTCCCTCTTCTTCTGTGTTTACCATCCATCAGGACTGCACCTGAGAGGCCAGGGATGGGCTGTGATGTGCCCCCCACCTGCAGCACTGGGCCTTAACCTTGAGGCCTGGAGGTCTGGGCCAGCTCTCGCGTGGGTGGGGATGGTGGAGCTGAGAAGGACAAGGCTTTCATCTAGAAGAATTTGGCAAGGGAGCCTTTCCCAGGCCTTGTTTCTCCCACATAACACTGGCCAGCGTTATGGAATTGGATGAGGGCTGGGGATTGGGAGGTCCTTAGGACAGAGGAAGCAGAGGAAACTGTTCCCTTGGGAAATCACTCACTACTTATGGAAACTGTCTGTTCTCCGATTCGAAGATACCAATATTGTTTCAGCCAGCCTCTCTGCCTCCCCACCTCCTCACCTCTCCCGGGCCACACTGTGGAGTTCCGCGCCTACCCAGGCCTTTGGGGTATCCAGCACCTTTGCATTTTTAAGCTGGTCTTCCCAGCTACTAGGCCCTCAGTTTCCACAACATTGGTGACTGCAGCCCTCGTTTGATACCTGCTGTATACCTCCTATGGTTGTATAGGAGGTATACAACCTGACTGCTGGAGCCGGGGCAGGGGTGCACAACCTGAGCTTAAAGCTGATTGCCAGCTACAAATATTAACTTGGCTTCTTTGTCTCATTTGCCTGTAGGACCTCTGCTTGGACCTCTAACCAGTGTTTGCAGGTCATCTGATCATTCTTCCTCCATCCCACAAAGAGAGAAGGCCTGAATGCCAAGGTGAGTCTGTAAAGGCGGAGTGCACGGCATGGCGTTAATTCTGGGCATTACCACACACCCAGTGTGGCGGGGGTTTCCAAGGACTTAGTTGGATGTGGTTTCTCCAGCCAATGGTCTATACCTTGAAAGGCCATCAGGTTTGTCGCTACCTCCACTGAGAACTCTTTCATTGTGTCCTGAACCAAAAGTAGTTTTCTCCACGGATTTCCCCTACTGCCAAAAGACAGCTGGTCCACACCATCGTTGGTCCACACCATCTCACACCCAGGTGGGCTCACCAGTCTCACCTGCCCTCGCCAGCCGTGGGAGACAAGCCCAGTTCTCACAAAGCAATCACGCATTCCTTCCGCCCTTACTCCTTGTGTATCAGTCATGGCTCTCTCGTGTCACACGCTGGTAATAACAGCGTCAGATAAATTGGCTTGATGCACATTAGTCTCTGAGAAGCCTGCTGGGGTTTTGTGAAAAGAAAAAATGGTTTACCTAGACAGTGTCCAAAAAACGCCTAGGAAAGCAAAAGAAACAAACAGTTTGCACCGTCTCTGCCCCAGACTGTCTCTCCGGATTGGCTTCCTCCATTCTCTGCCTTCCTCCTCCATCTGAAGGGCAGGAAACATTTTCCGCTTTTCTTCCTTGGGTGCACGACCCCCCACCCCACCCACCCCCGCCGCCCAAGAGTTAGTGTGCGTTGAGCTGGGACACTCACTCCCTGGCATCTAATTTCAGTCCTTTAAAGGTTAATTCATCCTCTTCCAGGCTATGTACTCATTTAAACCAAAATTACCCGGCTACTAGCCTTCTTGATAGCAATTACGTCCAACGAAAGCAAACTACTGAGCTTCATGTATTGGTAATGGTCTTTCTTTATATATTCTTCCTTAGGGATAAAGTCGAATGGGGAAATTAGTCACATTAAGCTAGAAAAATAGTGAACAGAATACATATTTTATATTTTTAAAAAAATATCCTCCTGCTACCAATTACGGTCTTTATTAGAAGCAGGTATTTCCACATTATGGGGCTTGTCTTTATATTAAACAGAGTAAACCCAAATGAATGGTTACTTAAGAGGATCTTTTTAATAAATACTCAAGTCCATTTTAATATCTAATAATAGCAGCTCCTCAAGTATTCAGATTTTAGCATAACCAGCAGGAAAACTGTTTGATGTTTTAATTATGTCCCTGAAAATGCTGAATGGGTTATAAAAAGCAATTTAGAGAAAATAAAAAGAAGGGATTTCTCTTTATTATTAGTGTTTTCGGGGAAAAGACGTTTTCTACATTTTCTACATCCCATTAAAAACATTTCTGCGTTGTAAAGGCACTATCTGCTGATAAAGTTGGCAAATAAGCAGAGGGTTTGCATCTGTTGTAAGTGTTCTCATTTGGGGGAAAATTCTGGAAAAGAAAAAGCAAAAAATGAAGACCTCAGAGGAAATATATTCCAAGGAGGGGGAGCTATGGAAATTGAGCATGCCTTGGAAGAAAGGAAGAAAATCTTTTAATTACATTTAAAATTAGCCAGAACCTTGTACTTGTCCCAAAGAGATTCCTGGGAGGTTGGAAGTTTCTGATGAGCGGCTGATGTAATCACTTCAAAAGCCCCACCTGGAAGTCTGGACTGGGGAGGAGGCTGTGGGGACATTCCGGGGCTAGATCCTGCTGGCCCCGGGTCATTCTTCTGGGCAGGAATCAGGAAAGCGGTCCCTGAGGAGAGAGAAGCAATGAGAAGGAAAGACATTTCCAAGGAATGGAACCAGATGTACAAACTACAGGGTTGCGAATGGGGTTCAGCAGAGGGTGGACTCACAAAAGGGAGAGAGGGCGGGCAGGATTGGGGGTTAACTCTTTCTTCCCCCGGAAAGTGGAGGCCCAGCCTGGTGGGGGCCTGGCAGTCCGGTGACATTAAGGCCTTTTTCCTAGGGACCACATACCAGGTATCAAGAAGAACTTGAGAAACAATTCTTTCCGTGCATTCGTGCATTCGCTGCCCTTGCCCTTGGTGGTCTCCACAGGGAATCTCTGTAGAGGTTCTAATCCCTGTCTTCCTCCTCCTCCTCCCTGCACGTCCCCCCTCCCCATTCTCCTTCTTCTTCTTTTCTTTCTCTCTCCCTGCTCCTCTTCCTTCTTCCAATCTCTTTGCCCAAACTGCATTCAGGACTAAAATCCTGAGCATCTTGAAGGAGGAGCCCAGTCATCAATACTCTCTAAAACTCTCCAGATGATGTGCAACCAAGTTAGAAAACCAGTCAATATGGCCCAAACTTGAGAATTCCCTGGGGGCTTGTCAAACGCAGGTTCTGGTCTAGCAAATCTGGACCCGGTCTGAGATTGTCCCTCTGTGAGCAAAGTCAGCACTGCCCGTGTTAGCAGGTTGACCACACCTGAGTAGTAGGACTGACTTTTCTGCCATTTGTACTTATATTTCTGCCTTTTAAACTAAGCAGCACAGAGGCACCCCTCAGGATCCATGGGCCAGGGACAGGGTACAGACCAGACCCTAAGTAGATAACCAAAACCATGGATGCTCAAGTCTCTTATCAACATGATGTTGCATTTGCATATAACCTATACACACCTTCCTGTCCACTGTAAATCATCCCTGGCTTACTCATAGTATCTATGCAATGTGAATATTGTGTAAATAGTTGTGCATATTGTTTAGGGAATAGTGAGAAGGAAAGGAAGTCTGTACACACTTAGGAAAGACAGACAATTTTGTTTTTTTAAAAGAGAGAAGGCCAGTGTGAGAGAGAGAGTCAATTTTTATTTAGTTTTTCACGTGGCTTTCTTTGCTCCGACACTTAGTTGGTCCATGGGTGCTGGGGTTTGAACCCGTGTACTTGCGCATGCCAGGCAAGCACTGTAACCGCCAAGCCACTGCTCCAGCCCTGATAGACAATTTTTTTTCCCAAATATTTTCAGTCCTTGGTGGATTGAATTCAAAGACGTGGAACCTGCAGATATGAAACCAAAGGACACGAGGGCCAACTGATATTTGAAATGATTAAGAGCTCAAGTGGTTCTCTTCAGAATAGGGCCCATTAGTCCAGGGGCTTGTGTTGATAGTTCAGGTAGATCCTAGTCTCAGGAGACATTTTATTGTATTTTGTTAGAACATTGTTGAACAAAGTCCTAAGCAGCTGCCTGGTCTTTGGGTATCAAGGAATACAATGGTATGTGTCCTCCAGGATCTTAGTTTTGTTCATGTTTCTTCTTTGAATTGTACTTATTTTTCTTTCTTTCTTTCTTTCTTAAAGAAAGAAGGAGGGAGAGAGAGAATCAACTTCATTTAGTTTTTTTTTTTTTTATCTGACCTTTGTTTCTCTGACACTGAGTTATGTATGTGGTGCTGGGGTTTGAACCCAGGTCCTCATGCATGCCAGGCAAGTGCTTCAACTGCTGAGCCATGGCTCCATTACCATGGAGCCATTGTATTTCTGTTGCATTATTATTGTATTTTCTGTTGCATTATTATTATTGTATTTTCTGTTGCATTATTATTCTGTTCAGAAAAGGAAGCTGGATTTGCTTCATTTATTTACCAATAAATATTGATAAAGTCTTGACTGTAAGCAGGCACTGTTGGTCCAGAAAGAACAGCAGAAAAGGTTCTGGGGTGGGTGTCACAGTCCAACAAGGCCTGTTCTTTTTTTTTTTTTTTTTTTTTTTTTAAGAGAGAGAGGGACTGTGAGAAAGAGAGAATCAATTTTGTTTAGTTTTTCATGTGACTTTCATTGCTCTGACACTTCATTGTGTATGTGGTGCTGGGGTTTGAACCTGCATCCTCATGCATGCCAGGTAAGTGCCGTAACCACTGAGCCACCAGGCCTATTCTTTCATGTAACCTGGACGTGCTGCTGATGAGCTCAGCTTCCT
Organism: Aplodontia rufa; assembly: GCA_004027875.1. Lineage (NCBI taxonomy): Eukaryota > Metazoa > Chordata > Mammalia > Rodentia > Aplodontiidae > Aplodontia > Aplodontia rufa. Next base: position 53,308 of record PVKS010003076.1, read on the forward strand.
CTATGGCCTGTTGTGTCAGTCTCATCTCTGCACAGAGATCTGAAATGCTTGCCCTTTTAATGCCCCTTACATTAGACCATGTGTGCCCTGGAAATGATGGGAAGGAACTAATGCCATTGAGTTTCTATCACCTGCCTGACACTGGAAAACATTCCTATAACGCCATCTGCTTTTAAGTTCCACAGCAGCCCTGCCAGGTGGGTATTATTGTGCCCATTTTACAGATGAAGAATTGTAGAAGGCCTAAGAAACTTGTGCAAAGTCATGCAGCTACCAAGTAGGCAGAATCCATATCTAAGCCCTGTTATACCATAATAACACATTTCCCCCTACGATATTAAGCTCTCCCTGCAGAGAACAGCTGAAGAGGAAGCAAGCCAGATGCTAGAGGGTACTTGAGAAGTATCGATGGCAGCAGTTATTGCAGCCCTCCTTTTGCTCATGAGGTAATTGAGATGCATTCCCAATAAATATTTGCTGCGTGAACAGATGAATGGATGAAAGCCAAAGATTAATTAAGCATGTCTATGCCTACCTTTAAAAAGAGCAGACATTCATCCCCCCTCAGTCGATGAGCCTTCTAGATCATGAGAACACCCAGTGTCAGTGATTTCTTTCAGATAGTAATTTTTATTATGTGATTACTGTTAATGTGTCCAGCATGGTACCAATCATTTTATATACAATAATTTAAAGAATTTCATTTTTAGTATAATCTTTTTTTTTTTAAGAGAGAGGGAGAGAGTGAAAGAGAAAAGAGAGAATGAGTTTTATTTATTTTTTCATCTGGTCTTTGTTTCTTGGACACTTTGTCGTGTATGTGGTGCTGGGGTTTGAACCTGGGTCCTCACGCATGTCAGCAAATGCTCCAACCATGAGCCACCTCTCCAGCCCTAGTATAATCTTTATAGGTGAAAAAAAAAATGAAGTTCAGAGAAGCTGCCCGGCTCAGTAGCCCAGTTGGAAAATGCCAGAGCCAATGGGTATTCAAGGTCAAGGCTTGGATTTCAAGGGCAAGTTCTTCCCACAGTGCCACGGGCTCCAAATGAAGCTTTCTCAGTGGCCTCTAGGAGCTTTCCCTCGGAGGCATTTGAACACTCTGACAGATGTGGTTGGACCTTCCTGCACTCAGCCTGGCTCCTTGACCCCTATGAGGTCTAACACTCTGATGGCTCCTGACTGTGCAGGGCCAGATGACAGGGAAAACCCCAAGAGCTAGTGTTCCTGCTCCCAGGGGATCCTCAACTGAGGAGGGGTGGGAAGGGTGGATACTCGATCCCAGATTCCGAGCTGTGCGAGAGCGGAACAGCATGCCCCGCCGATTCTATTGTCCCAGAGTCCCAGCGGACACACACAGGGTTTGCTCCTGGGCACACACTTTCTGGGTCTTGCTTCTCTACCTTCTCAGGGCACTGCCTTGGCTCAGCTCTCAGATCAGGTGCTTATACCTACGTTGTCTCCTTAAGTTCTACTTTTGGGGAAACCTGAGGAAGGGCAGCCCCTCCTCAATGCCCAGAAGTTTGGGAGCCTCCGGGACCATGATGGTGATGAGAATAAAGGCATGGTTGTGACTGAATGTCTTCTTTAATGGAAGATTGTCCTTCTTCCTCGTTCCAATGAGGGGAAGACTCATGGTGTAAAGAATTGACATCTCATTCCTTAGAACAGGTAGATGGATTTTCCAGGGTCACATGACTTCTATGAAGTGGGAACCCTGAGAGTTTGGGCGAGACAGGTTTAGCTGTGCACCTCTGCTCCTGGTGCCCACCATAGGCCATGGATTATAGTGCCCAGCAGGCAGCTGGGGGCCCTGGTGGGATGCTGAGAAACACCCACGCATGAACCTGACCACGCCACCCCTGGAGCTTGCCAAGAAAGCCCATGATGCCAACTGGTGGAGAGGAGAGTGAGGTACGGTGAGTCAAAGCAGAGAGGAAAACTCAAAAGGAGCCAAGAGATCTGGACAGAAATAGCAGCTCTGCCATTATCTTCCAGGCAGCCCAGGTGCAGGCTGGAGCGACACTTAAAACATTTAGCTACTGTGATCTGAGGCTGTGCCAGACATTGCCCTTTTAGTTCCTGGAGTAAAGGGTGCTCTGAAAGGTCCCAGGGAGGGACTGTGTGGGGTGGTGGACATGGGACCCTGGAAGGTTTGCAGGAGTAGTTAATTACAGTGGATATAGGAGCATTTCAGTTTTTCAGCAATTGTCACCGTCATACAGGTGCATAATGACAATACATGCCTGGCATCTGGCATGAAGCTAGGTGCTGGGAAAATAACAGAAAATGGAGCAATGTCTAGGGAGATAGACTGTCCTTGGTTCATCACATTAATGAGCATATGATTGTGAACGGGGATGAACGTTCTCCAAGGGGGAAGCTTTGCTCTGAGAGCAGGAGACACGAGCCTTCTCAGCGCAGGTCAGGGAAGACATCCCCCAGGATGGACTTGAGCCCAGGCTGCAAGTTCAGCACGTGAGGAGTGGGACAAGACCTTTCCAGAAAGGATGCAGCATCCATGCGAAAGCCCTGGAGCGGAGGAGAGCACAGTGTGCCTTCCTTGAAGGAGAGGAAAAGCAAGTGTGCCTTCACCAAGGGAAATAGGGCCACGGAGAGACTCCCAAGGGGTCAGGTCAGGCAGGGCTTGCTTGATGTTGGGGTCACTGAGGGCTTTTAAATGGGCAGTCACATTCTTTTAAGGATCACTGTAGCCACAGTTTTGAGAAGGATGGGGAAGGGGTAAAGGCAGACACCCAAATACAGTTAGGAGGTTGAGCAGAGGTAAGGAAAGCCTGCTCTAGGTGGTGGTGGCAGCCATGGAAAAAGAAGGGGACACTGGAGAGGACAGTCACGGGTCAATCGGATGGGGAGCAGGAGGAGATGGCTCACCTCAAGGGTGGCTCCTCACCTTCTACCTCATTCTGGCTCCTAACATCAGAGATGTGGGGTGGGGCCTTCACTAGGACTGGAGCACTGGAGTAGGGTTAGCTCTGTGACTTTAACAGGTCTCATCTCTCTGGGCCTCAGGTTCCTCTTTTATGTAAATAAGGATAGGTTATATGATCCCCCAAATCCACGATCCAGTTCCTATTGTTGACATTCATGGACAAGAACATCTAACCCACGGATGTTGTTGCCATCTTTGTAAAGGAACTCCTGAGACATGGTTTCTAGGGGATAAAAATCTTAGGACTCGGGGCTGGAGCGATGGCTCAGTGGATGCGGTGCTTGCCTGGCATGTGCAAGGACCTGAGTTCAAACCCCAGCACTACTTACACAATGAAGTGTCGGACCAACAAAGGCACATGAAAAAACTAAATAGAAATTGATTCTCTCTCTCTCTCTCACTGTCCCTCTCTCTTAAAAATAAAAAAATCTTAGGACTCCCTGTCCTGTCTCATTCCTAGACATCTTAGAGAGGGGCTATTGTTTTTTGAGGAGGAAAAGTTTATTTCGGCTCAAAGTTTTGGCAGTCCTGGTCCGTAGATGGCCCAGTCCATAGCTCTGGGTCCCAGGTGAGGCACAGCATTATGATGGAAGGGTGTGGAGGAGGAGACCAGCTCAGCACATGGCAACAGGGAAGCAGAGAGCAGAGAGCAGATTCTCAAGGGATATTCTTCCATTCTTCCTGTGGGGAAGTTTGACTTGAGCCAGTGACATAAGCTTGCAGGTGGTTCCCTCTGGTGCTCTGTGTCCTTGTTTTTAAAAGGAGGGTGGTGGTTTAGGAGGACCCTGAGGTCTCACATTCTCTACTTCTTTCGTCTTGTTATCCCACGACAGTGATCACTGAAGCTCCTAGGGGGCTGGTAAATACCTAGGAAGGTTTGGGCTATTTCACCTGACAGGTTGGGAAATCACCCAGGATGCTCTGCACACCCGAAAAAACTCTGGAAGGCCTGGCTCAGAGACACGGCTGGGGGAAGTTGGGCAGGATGCTCACCTGTCCTGAGGCCTGGAGAGAACACATGTTGGGTCTTTGGAGAATTTGCAAACCAGAGCTCGGGCCAGGCTGACCATATTGGAGGAAAGCAGAGCTAGGTCTGTTCTCCGAGAAACCCAGGTGCCCTTTGTCCTTCAGGGAGGGAAGCCTCGGTTTCCCAGCGATGTTCCGAAGGCGACCCTGCGGCATGCTGCTGCGGTGGCAGGCTGGGGCCTCTCCCCCTCTTCATGATACTCAGTGTACAAACCCATTAGCATTGCTTTTTCTTGAGCATCCAAGACGCTATGGCCCATCCGCCTGGCATTTCAGTCTTTCTTTAGGGGACAATTGTGTCTTCAGTCAAAGACCTCTTGACAGGAGAGAATGGGAACCTGGGATGGAATAATGCGGTCAAGTGCTTGCTGTCCACCTGCAGGATGTGACTCTCTGTCATTACTCCCCAAATTGTCGTGCTGAAAGATTTCTCTTGTTTCCATCTCTTTATGCCCCAGCATTTAACCTTGGGGTTCCGAGGACTCTCCCCCTTCCTCCGTCTTACCACAGCAATTATTTCCTTTGTGGCCTTCATTTTATGTAATTATGTTGGACAGTCATTGTGAAAGCATTTACTTAGCGGCAGAGTGGAGCGAGAATTTTGCCTCCCAATTCCCTCTGCTCTGGGAACCCGCATCGGTCATTACCGACTCTAACCTTTTGGTTTTTTTTTCCCCAAGAGCTACGCCCCCAAAATGAAATGGAGAAGATACATGCCTAGCGACCTAACAAACAAGAAGGTTTTGAAAATGACCTTGGGCTGTGATCTTATCTCCCGGTGCCCACATCAGGAAAAGTCACAGTTGCTGACATAGTGAGGATACATCAGTGGTTTTCAGCCTGTGAGGATAGATTTTTTAATTCTTTATTTTATTATGGAAAATTCAAACATATAAACATAGATAGGACATTGCTGGTGGGAATGTAAAATGGTACAGCCGCTTTGGAAAACAGTTCGGCGGTTTCTTAAATGGTAAAACAGAGTTGTTATAGGACCCAGTGATTCCAATCTTAGGCCTACACCAAGGGGAAGGAAAACATTCACACACAAAGACTTAAATGTGAACATTCACAGTGATATTCATAGTGCCCAAGTGGAAACAATCTAAATATTCATCAGCTGATGAATAGATAAAGCTTGGTATATCCATAAAGTAGAATATTATTTGGCCATGAAAAAAATTAATGATTCAAGCTACAACATGAATGAACCTTGAAAACATCATACTAAGATACTACTAGTGAATGACCATGTAGTTATAGGAAATGTCTAGAATAAGCAAATCTACAGAGATGGAAGCAGTGCATCAGTGGTTTCCCAGGGGGTCTGGTGAAATTGGGAGATGATGATACAGGACTGAAAGCTTTTCTTTCTGGGGTAATGAAAATATAAAATTGATGCTGAATGCACAACTCTGAATATACTAAAAGTCATTTTTGAATTTAAACGCTGAATCTCTGACTTGTTAATGAATGGGATACGATCTTTAATTTTCAGTAATTTACAAATTAGTGAATAAGACAAATGTGGAAAGATAGTTAACAGCGCGATGTACTAGGACTTTGGGTCAGGAGGCAGAACTTAAGATGCTAAACACGCGCTTTTGTCCTCTAGAGCAGTGGCTCTCACCTGAGGCAACCATTCCTCCATCGCAGGTGTTTGGGGTTGTCTGGAGACATTTTGGTTGTCGCAACTGGGAAGGTGCTGCTGACATCCAGTGGGTGGAGGGATGTTGCTACACATCCTACCATGCCTAGGACCGCTCCCTCTGAATCTCTCCCTGGAGCAAAGAATTCTCCAGTCCAAAATGTCAATAGTTCTGAGGGTGGGAAACCTAGTTTCAAAGACTTCCTACTCAAAGTGTGGCCTTCAGACTGGTAGCCTTGGCCTCACTCGGGAGCTCATCAGAGATGCAGAATCCTGAGCTCTTTTCCAGAGAGATTGCATCAGAATTTGCATTTGAGCAGCTTACCGTGCAACATATATGTGAGAAGCAGTGTTCTAGAATAGTGTTTCTCTAGCTTGGATGCCTATTACCATTACCAGGGGCGGAGAGTAGTGGTTAAAAATCCCAATACCCAAGCTACATACCCCATACCAGTGAAATCAGAATCCCTGATCCGAGAGGATCCTAGGCATTGATGTTCTGTAAAGTTCCTCGGCAATTCCAGTAGACATCCAGGGCTGGGAATCATTGATCCCTGAGCCCACAGTGGGTGGAGAGACTTGTCAGTAGATCACAGTGCGTGGTGACAGCTAATCCTTGAAAGAGCAGAGCCTGGGTGGAGGACATTGAGCCACAAGTTGGGTTCAGTTTGTTGGAGTCTGTGGGAGCCTAGAGGTCTCGGGAAGACAGATATGACCTCAGGTAAGTCACTCCCCACCCTCACCTCTTCCCCCAGCCCCAGGTTATCTCAGTTTCCATATCTGTTGAAAGGAGATCTTGGAGGTGGAACCCTCTGAGTGGCCTGTGGTGTGACTTGATGAAGTTTTGGTGAATGAATGAAAAAACAAATGAATAATCTTACTTTTACGCTAAGGGTCAATAAGTGGCATGGTCAACAGATCCTCTAGGAGCTCAGGAGCTGTGAGTGATTCATCAGTAAGGGCTTCCAGGAGGAAACAGGATCTTAGCAGAGCTTTGGGGCCAACCCTGCAGCAAGGAAGAGCACACATCTGTTTCCCTTTGTTCCTTTTTGGGGCAGGGGGCCTACACAGGCTCAGAGTCTCCAAGGAGACACATCCATCCTAGAGATCTCCCACCCTGATTTATAATTAACATAGTTCCCTGCTTCAGCCCAGCTGTAGATCATCAGCAATCATCTCAGAGTGCATGGAGCTCATAAGGGCTTCTCTTCCCTACGGAGTTTGGGGAAAATGTTCTAGCACTTTCCACAGCCCGCCCCCCTCCTGGTGCTCTGTGTAGTGTGGAAGCCCAGCTCCTTCTTTACCCTCTGCATTAAAGCCCTTTACTTCTTAAAGCTGATGGTTTTAAATGCTAAATAAAGAGTTGGAAATGGACTTGACCTCATCCAACTCTTCCATACCTGATCTTACCCTCCAAGCTGCCGGTCATGGGCGACCTGAATGGGTTCCGTTTGCAGGTTGATTCTCAGTGAGTTTTTTTTCCATTAGAGTGTTGCCTATCTTGCTAGGTTGAAGATCTGGATAGGTGTGCAGTGGGTGCTTGGTGGCAGATGGTCTCTTACTGGGTAGTTGGGGACCTAGAGGGATAGAAAATTATTCCACATTAGGCCGAGTTGGAGGAGTTTTGCCAGCACCCTGGGAAAGCCAGGAGTTCAGACATGAGGAAGCAGTTTCTTTTCTTGGAGAGCAGCATCTGAAAGTCCTCTGTGTGAGGAATGCTCCACTCTGTGAGCAGATGTGGCAGGTGGCCCTGGGGGTGGGTGGGAATCTGCTTTCCCAGCCTCCTGGCAGCTCAGTCTTGGGTGCAGGACCTGGCTCCAGTTGATCAACCTCACCTGTCTAGGGAAAGCCAGCCAGAAACTGCAGAGTACTGTGGCAGAGGGGTGACCCCTGCACCACTCTATCCCTTCCTTCCTCTCCTTCTCCACCTCCTGGGCAGCAGCAGTGTTGGTTTGTACCTCAATTGAAGCTGAAGCTGGTCTTGTACCCCTTGTCTCAAAGGACCCACTTTTGGCACAAGAACTCAGAGGCTCCAGGGTTTTAAGGCAAGGCAAGGCCGGGGTTGTGACATGGAAACCAGGGGCCTCACTCAGGAAGTGTAACAGAGGCACACTGATGACACTGTGAGAGGAGAAAGGTGCAGAACAGATGGGCCAGGCCTGGCTCACCCTGTTCTGAGACTTGACCTTGATCCTACAAACCATGGGAAGCCACGGGAAGGTTCTAAGTGGGTTTGTGAGTGCACACACACTGAGGTTTTGTGATGGAAGCCGGGTTTTGAGAATGTCACTGGTTTCTGTTGGAGGTGGGTGCTCTGACTCAGGACCACCTGGGAGGTCTCTGGATAGAGTGGTGACCCCTCCATCTCCTGGGGCCTGCCTTCCAGAGCCTGCATGCGGACATGTCCTTCAGATTCCCAGCTCCCCTGCCACTCCAGCACCTGTGTGTCTTGGATGGATGCTGTCACCCAAAGGCCAGGCGCTGGCAGAGATCTGAGCCTTGAGCTGGGTGTTGGGGAGAAGCTGAGGATGGAGGCTCATGCTGTCTTGTTGCTATGGAAACAAACACATGAAAACAACATCTGGCAAAATATTATACTCCTAGAATTCCAAGATCTTCACCTGGGAGGGTGTTTGAGGGTCTGCCTATGTGACGCTTGGCTCACCTATGTCAGAGCCATGCTGGGTGAGAACATGTTTGGGACAGGAACCCTGCATGGGCAATTCGCCTGGGTTTTCTTTTCTCTCTTTCTTTTTTGAGTTTATTATTTATTTTTTAATTTTTTCTTATCATTCTTTTTTATTAAGAAATTTAGTTATTGTACAATAAAAAATGCATCCAAAGTAACAATATGCCATGTATATGTTCTTAAATTAGATTTACCCCCTAGATCCCACCCTATTCTCCCACCCTTTCTCCTCCCCCCTTCCTCTCCCCGCCCCTTCCTGCTATTTGTCTGCGTGTGCCCTGGGTTATGTATTACTGCGCCTTTGCTGGGTCTAATACATGAGGTGCTTGGGTTTTCTACCGTGCCTGTCCTTGCTGTGTAGCACTAGCCTCCATCAAGGGTGCTTCCGTGGGCCCGTGGGTGTCATTTTGGTATTTGGAGGTGGTGTCAAGATTAACCTTACTCCAGGGGCTGGGATAGAGGGACACAAACCTCAGCGTGGGGTGAGAGTTGGCTGCAGCTCTTTCTGTCTGGCTTAGAAGGACATCAAGTCACTGGGCATTGTTCTTGCCTTCCAAGTGGCCCCTCTTGTGGTGCTGAGCCCCCACTTCTCCTGGGAGTAAAGGACCAGCCTGAATGAATCCGAAATAGAGGGGAGGGTGGCTGGAATGACTCCCCCAGGAAGCCATCGGTCCGCCAAATCACATTCCTCTGGGACTCAGGCTCTGATCTCTCCTCAAATCCAGGTCAAAGGGAGGCCTTGGGCATCTTTTCCAGAAAGCTATAGCCCAGGCATCTTTGTCTGTGTCCCCCAGGCCTCTGGACAGCTTCGGGTCCTCTTGGGTCCCCACGCTCCTGCGGTGTGACAGGGACCTGCCCGCTGGCACCTGGGCCAAGCAATTAAGAAACTGCATTTTCTCCTCCTTGCTTCCCTAATTGTTATTTTTGTCCCTGCTTTCAAACCATCCCTGGTTTTCATTTCATCTCGCCCCAGCCCAGTGTGCCCGGCAGAAAGAGCCAGCCTGCTCAGTGGGAGGCAGTTTTCCCAGCGTGTCCAGCGATGATTCCGACACGACTGCTTTGTACATATAATTATAAAACCAGGGGCCACGAAAGTGCACCTGTAGAGCAGAGTCTTGACTGTTCTTGGTTCTGTTTTAATTATTAAGCCTTAAAGCAAAAACTAGGTTTCAAAGAAAACTTTCTGTACAGTCCTCAATAGAGTTAAAGGAGGAACATTTTAAACTGATGAGCTGACACTTGTAGAAGCAAATATATTAAATAAATCATGATTCGTTTTGGGGGCAAAGTCTGACTTACATCAACTCTGGAAAAAATGGATCTTAATGAGTGACAGTTGGGTGTTTTCTGTCACTTCCTGAGGTAATGGCCGCAAGCTGACATTGCTCAGTGGGTGTCTCATACTTCTGAACAAAAGTTTTTTGGAGTGAGATAGACAAGGTAGAAATCCCAAGGTGACTCGGAGGAATGTCTAATGAGTGGAAAGACATATTTACTGGCAGTCCGTATGTGAGCTGTGACAGTTGACAGGACTTGATTGTAACAAATATAGTTGATGAAGAAAAGGCTGACAGACCCAGAGAGGGGCCGGGGTGGGGGGAGAGCGAGTCAAAAGCCCTGCCTTGGCTGAACCCTGTTAATGGTAAGTTGGATACAAAGCTCCGCATCATGAAAGGCAGCCTGGATCTTGCACTGATGTCTAAACACGGAAATGTGTCGAGCTAGCAGGAGGTGGTAATAGGTTCAGATGTGTTGACCTTTTTGCCCACAACTTTAGAAGCTGGTGTTTCCAGTAGTTTCTGGGGCCAGAAGATGACCCCAGCTCTGGGGACATATATGTAAGTTCTGTGACCTCAGGGCCAGGATATCCATATCTGGAGCATGGGCAGGGTCTTTAATTTATGGATACCTTACCTGGGAGGCCACCATGACCCAGAGCCCGGCTGCGTACCAGTAAGACCCACTGGGAGGTAGGAGGGTGATTGGGAAGTAAGACATTCCTAAAATCTTCATTCTTGGGTGCCCCTGGCCCTCTTCATTCTTCTTCTCCCACTCCCCCCTACTCCATTTCACCTCTGCACCCTCTCCCACCCTCTCCCCGGCACAAAGCAAGCGATTGGCCTCCAGAAAGCAGAGCTGCCTGGCATATTAAATGATGGCACTCTAACTGACTGGTCAGGGCTTCAACAATCGGCTTGCCAATGAGCTCTGCTCTTCTTCCCCCAGGCAAATGTCACACTGAAACTAAACAGGATCTTTTTTCATCCTATATGCTGTTTTCTATGCCACATATTATTTCATAGTTGAAAATAGGTGAACTCTTTAAAATGCACAAGCCTGCAATTCTTTTATCATGGGCTCATCTTGGAGGAGAGACTGGCAGCGGTCGGGTAGTGGAGTGTCCAGTGGTGATGAGGGATTAACCAACATCTTGCCCTTGACTTTTTTGTTTTGAATGAATGAATGAGTATACAAATTGGAAATTTTGAAGACTTAAAGAGAGACGGATGGAAGTGATTAGAGCAGAGGATGGGGAGAGGAGATTCTTCCCAGTGCCTCCTCCTCAGCACCTTCATGTGTTATCATTGCCATGTTTACCGTTTTGATTGACCAGGGCAGACATTCCTTACCTCTGTGTGGATTTTGGTAAGTGGCATCTATTCCAGTTAATTCCTCAGGTCTCAAGTACATCAGTTTCCTGACTTGGACATCACCCCACTTACACAGAAAGCCCTCGCCAGTAGTCTTGGCTGACCTGACCTGTTTTCTCCAGGTTAGTTCATCCTGACTCAATTCACTGTCCTGGAAGCATAGTTTGGAGAAGACAGAGCTGGATGGAGTCTTTCCCAGGCCATGAAGTGTGGCCTGACATAGTGTCATGGACACCAATTTGCTATAGCTCAGTGGGTTAGCAGTTCTCATGGGAACCAGCAATTCCTGAAAATGCCCCCTCCATGGCTCAGCCTGATGGGATGGTAAAGGGGTAGGATATTATGATTTATCCAGAAGTGAGGGCTTCTTATCAGTAGGACATCCATTTTTAGAATAAAATTTGGTAGGAGGGGAATGGAGCAGAGAAGGCCTATAGCTCAAGAGAGAGGACGCTTTTGGTTTGAGAAGAGGCAGTTACAGTTTGGGAAAGAATGAGACGCGATTGCTCCTCTCTTTTACCCTTGAGGCATAGGTCTATTCTTATATATTTTCACTTTTTCTTGGCTTGTACAAGTTACTTTTTTTTTTTCTTGAGTTTTAGCCTCCTCATCTGTTGAATAAAGTCATTAGTCTAGATGACCTTGGATGGCCCTTTCTGCTCAAAATCTTTAGGATTTCATGACCCACTCTAGCAGAGGGTTAACAATGAGAAGAGAGAACAGAGGATGGGATTTCCATTAAACACTCAGAGGTCATCATTACTGTATGTCCAGTGCTCTCTGACGGAAAGATATTCCACTTCAATCAATTAGGAACATCCTCAGGGCCAGGTAATTATCCGGGGATTCCAAAGCTATGAGGACAGTCTCAAAAGAGTTGAGGGGTGAGTGCCCAGCGGTATCCAGTCAGAGTCATCCAGCCAGAGTCAGGATCACCTGATTTGCGCCCCCATAGCCCAGGATCACCCTGGCAGGGGAGACTCCTAGTTAGAAGGACCCCAGGGGAGTCATGTGTTGGAGCTGTGGATCAGTCTCCAGGAATGGGCTGGTCTCCACTTTTCCATTGTACAGAATACCTTCATGTTGCCCCAGGTGAGAGGCAGAGGGTCAGGGAGGTCTTTGCAGCTATTTAACTAGATATTTTTAAAAGAACTTTCCCTAAAACTTCTCTGGCTCTGTGATTTTTCTTTTCCATCCCAAAATCATCTTCATGTGCAGATCCCTAGTCTACCCTTCCAAATCTGCCACCCAGGATGCCCTGGTGCCACGGCAGAACGACGTTCTGGCTTCTCCTTGGCTGCCAATTAGCTGTGTGGGGAAGTCATGACGCCTTCCCCAGGTTCCAGCTTTCTCCTGTGTGAAATGAGGGAAATGCATAAAACTGGTAATTTTTTAACTTTTAGTGGTAACCTTTCAACAGTGACTTTCCACCCCCAAATGAAGCCTGCTGCATTTATCCGACCCTGGTGGGGGAGTGACCGGCGCTCCACCCTCCGAACTCCCCCATTGGCAGCTCCTAGGTGTCCCCTGGAGTACCCAGCTCACAGTAGGGACTTCAGAAGTCCAGATGGCAGCCAAGGCCCCTCGTGGCCCATCTCTCCAGCTGCACCGAGGTCCCTTCACTGTCTGCCTGAGCTCCTTCTGAAACAAAGAGGCTCCGTGCCTGTGGCTGGGAATCTGCAGAGGCCCTGCCAGGAGAATGGTGGGATTTTCCCTTTCCTTGAAGTCTCAGATTAATGGCTTGAGAAGGAACCAGATTTCTGCTTTAATCCCAGATAAACGCATTGTAGCCATGCTGGCTGCTGTGTGGCGAGGGGACAGCCCCTGCTTGGATTAACCCTTGCTTTTCAGGCCTTTGTCTTCTCCAGGGGGAGGTGGACAGAGGAGGAGCCAGTTGCAGAGGCTGCTATGGGGCTGTGGTCTTCCGCCAAGCCCCATTCTGGGGAACAGCACCCCTTGTTTTGGAAGGCTGGGGTGTCACAACCGTCACAGATTTGGGGCAGCATGTAGGGTGTGTTCACCTGTGTGAACAATCTGAATCCTCCCTAGGAAGGCTGGTGGCTATGGATGTGGGAACAGGTCCTTGCTGAAGCATGAGGTGTCATGGGCTTCTTCCCCGCGACTATGGCGGTCATATCCCATGCTGAATCCTTACTGGGAAACATGCCCTGGGAGAAGTGCTCCACAGATGTGTCACTTAAAAACAGTGACCCTGCAAGCAGTGTCCCTTCATGCTCCTGTTGCACAGATGAGAAAATCAAGACCTGGGAAATGTTTGTGGTCACCCAAGCTGTAGGAAATGGAGCCCCACTTGGACTGGGAGTTTGCAGCTCCACCTCTGGTGTCCTATCCTCTGACCTTTCTCCCCTCACCTCTTTGACGTAACCATGGGCCAAGGAGACGCACGGCAGTGGACACTTACTAGCTGCGCTGCTCTGAGAACCACAATTCCTGCCACATTTGTGCACCCACGTGCAGAGCGCGCCAGTGCTCTGGGGCTGGTCGCTGGGGTGCGGTATGTCAGGCGTGTGTGGAGTGCTCCACACATAGCATTTCTCTTAAAACTCACAACGATTCTACGAGTTACTCCTTTTACCTCCTTTTGTCCTGATGAGAAAATTAAAGCATAGAAAGGTTAAGAAATTTGCTTGAAATCACACAGCCAGCAGCAGAAGAGGATATAAAGCAGGGCAGTTTGACTACAGAGCCGGCTCCCAAAAACACTATGTCTAGTTGTGTTCTCTTTTTTTGGTTATGTGATTACTTCAACATGGTTTTATAGATTGTTCATTGTATGTCTAGTGTTTGCTGAGCTATAATGCTGGGCATAATAATAATAATAATAATAATAAAGTGGTTTCTGCTCTCTTAGAACTTAGATTCTAAGGAGGGAGACAGTAATCAAGGGGTGTAAATGCATATTAGGTGCAGAATTGCAATAGTCAGGGCTCAGGGAAGAGGAGCAGAGCCCTTGCTGAGCCTCTAACAGGGAGCTTGACTCATGGGGAAGGCAGGGAGGACTTCCCAGAGGAAGTGACAGTGGAGCTGGGACCAAGGGAGGAGTAGGACAGAAGTAAGTTGAAGGCAGAGTTTGGAAAATGAAAATGTGGATGGAGCAGGACCTTCTCTGTGTATGGTGGGGAGGGGGTGTCTTGTGCCCTGCCCAGGTTACAGGCCCATGAAATTACCCTTGGAGAATGAGAAGGCGTGTGCTGGGGAGGAAGCCCGGGTGGATCACAGAGCCTTCAAGGCCACATTCAGGAGAGCACTGGGAGCCACCACAGCCCCCAGCTGCAGATGAACCTGCAGGGTTCTGTCTCACAGGGTCCCTGAACCTGCTGGGTGGAGAGTGTTTCAGGGGCACTTAGGTGGGCCAGGGGGTACAGAGCCAAGCCCGGGGAGCTGCCTCCCCAGGCCTGGCTTGGTTTTTCTTTTCTGTGGAAGGGTGACACCCGCTGCCTTGATGACCCGAATGCAGGGGTAGAGAGCCAAGCCGGGTCTTGGAGCCCTTTCATGGCCGATTTGCATGGACCTCACACAAAAACTCTGCTGATGGCCTCCCTCTGACCTCTGGGGGGCTGGTAGATGCATGTGACTCCCTCCACCCTCCGAAGCCTAGGGAGGTGGGGAGGCTTGTGGGGGAGTTTTTGAAGAACTTTTTAAAAGGGGGACCCCAGAGCTGAGGGCGTTGAGAACTGAATCCGGAGGCCTTTGGCCTTCATGTTCCATTTCAATGTGAGACAGCTGCCCCTGCGTGCTTATCTCTGTATAGATGGATAGATATACATGACAAAGCACAACCAGCCGGAAACGTCGCTGCTCTGAGCCACAGAGAGTCTTTCTGAACACCAGAATCAATGGCTGTCCCCCGACCTGGTGTGTTGTAGACATTTTACTGTAACAATTATACTAGCTCAGTTGGAAATTACTGTCTGGCTAGGTAGTTGAATTCATGCCTGGATCCAGCTTCAAACGCAGATATCAGGGGCAAATTAGCACTGGCATCAAGTTTTGGATTTTATAAAAAGTGCCAGATTGGGAGAAGAGTAGCTACTTGTTCCCGTGGTCCAGGGTGAAGGTTAATACTCGGGGCCTTGGCTGCCACGTCCCTGACACCACACAGTGCTCTCTCTGAAGACCGCCACGCGCTCTGAGGCTCATTACGCTTTCTGTGTTCATAGAACTCCCCCGAACACCCATCCTGTCTTTGACTGCATGGAGAAGGACCAGCCACCCTAGGGCCCCAGGATGTTGGAGACCCATCTTTCTCCTCCTTGCATCTCCCTCACTCAGACGGAGCCCCCCACCTCCGCCCAGGGGTCTCTGGGACCGAATGGCCAGAGACCCAATGTCTTTGGAGCCTCTCTGTTTAGGTTAATTACACAGACATAAGCATTGACGCCTCCTCTCCGGGATGGTCGGCAAACTTGACTAGACTCAAAATGAAGCTCTTTGATTTCATCTGCAAAATTAGATCAGATTTGATAAAGTAAAGATGTACCCTTTGAAGTATTCCCTATCAACATAAGTGCTAAGAACACTTGAGTGAAGGAATTTGAGCAGTTTTGAAAGCAGCAGCACAGGAACTTCAATGAGGATTGCAGCTAAGGGCATGCCCAGAGGCACGGGACTAACTGTATCTATCCTGCAGGCAATAAGCGATCGCTAAAGATTCCAGACTTCTCAAAGTTCAGAGTTCAGCGCGGAGAAACTTTGTTGAACTTGTGATAGGCTGAGCTCTGTGGTTTGCATTCTGTTCTCAGAGGTGCTCTGAGTCTGGGCAGTGTTTCTGTTTTTTTTTTCTTTCCTGCGCTGCTTCTCTGCACCACGGGATCAGGCTGTTTCTTTCTCTTTAGCTTCCACGCCAACGACGTATGAATTAAACCCTCTACTGCTTTCCTGGGGTATGGTCCCTCCAGAGCTACAGGGCAGGACATCAGCAGGTGAAAAGTGTCTGTTTATCCAAATGAAAGGCAAAAGATCTGTGTCAAAACCCGGCGCTGTCACCGTCTAGCTGTGTGTCCTTGATGGCGTCCTTCAGAGTGCCCGAGTCTCAGCTTCTCCATCTCTCCAATGCTCCGCTGGAGCCACCAGTACCCGAGTCCCTTCTGTGTGTCAATAATCTCTACCTTGCAATTGAACTACCCCAAACCCCGCTGTTGGCCCCTCTCTGCACCAGAGCCCGTGCTAGGTGCTGTGAGCGGGGAGCTGCTGAGTTCATCACCGCGTGGGCCTCCAGGTAAAACTCTCATAGAAAGTGCCAGGCGTGGCAGCAGGTGTGCGCACGGAGTGCAAGGGGAGCTCAGAGGAGGGAGCAATGAATTCTGCCGAGGGGAGCCCAGCAAAGGCACAGAGGTGAGAGGAGAGGGTCTGATCTGACGAGTCGATGAACAAGAAAGCATTTTGGGATTTGTGAAGAGTGAGAAAAGGGGAGCTCTTATTCTGATTCCAGGGAACGTGAAACAGCTTGCAATCAGATGCTTTTCTCTTAGCTTGGAATGGGTTGATGGTAACTTGGGGAGCTCTTTAGCTTCAAAGGAATGAAGGGCTTCAGTGAAGGTTTGAATGCAGTAACCAATGCTAAAGGAAAATATTCTATTCAAAATATTACAGCGGTGGATAAGGCTGGTGGGAGGGTCCTCCGATGGAAATGCTGCTCTGTGGGTAGCGTAGAGAAGCGTAGAAATGCGGGCTGGGGCCCTCGTGCTGTGCCCCTGGGCTCTTTCACCTATCTCAAGGGGGCTGGAGGTCCCGATGTTGGCTCCTACTGTTTGGAAATCCAGGAAGGCCCAGTAAGTACGCTGTTTCTCCCCAGTACTACGTTGAATAAAAGTAGTGAGAGTGAGCATTCCTGCCTTGATCCCAATGTTTGGGGAAAAATCACTCAGTTTTTCATTATAAACCGTGGTGTTGGCTGGGGGAATTTGTAGATGCTCTTTCTCCTAGTTTGATGAGAATTTTTTAAAAATAATGAATGGATATTAGATTTTGTCTGGTGCTTTTTCTGCATCAATGGATACTCTCATATGATTTTTCTTCTTCAGTCTGTTAGTATGTATGGTGGACAACATTGATTTTTGAACGTTAAACCAGCCTTGCATACCTAAAGTACAGATCGCTTAGTCCTGGGGTGTTCTTTTTGCTGGATTTGATTTGCTATAACTTGGTTGAAGATTTTTGCGTCCAAGTTCATGAGCGACACCGGCCTGTAGATGTCTTCAATTTTACTGTCTTTCTCTGGTTTCGGTGTCAAGCACGGCACACACACCAGCCCAACACTGTAAAATGAGTTGGGCAGTGTTCTGTTGTCTTCAATCTTCTGGAAGGGATTTTGTAAAATTGGCATCAAGATATTCTCTTTTTCCTGTTTTTATTAGTGCATTATAGTTACCCAGATAGTTGGGTTCATTTTGACATAATTAAACGTGCATGGAGTGTAATTTACTCCATTTCATTCCCTGGTAATTTCTATTTTCCTCCCTTCCTTCCTGCCCCTCTCCCCTTTTCTCTACTGGTCTTCTGTTGTTTGATTGGTTGGTTGTATAACTGGTGCTTTATAGGTATACACAGAGGTGGAATTCATGGTGGTATACTCAAATATGTATACGGCTTAATTTGATCAACTTCATTCTATGGTTCCTCCCTTTTCCCATCTCTCCTCTCTCCCTTTCAATCCCCCTCCTCTACTCCTATGAGCTTCCTTCTACATTATGAGGTCCCCCCACTTTTCTCTAATTTCCACATAAGACAGAAAACATTTGACCCTCGACTTTCTGTGTCTGCCTTATTTCACTTTGCATGATGTTCTCCAGTTCCCTCCATTTGCCAGCAATGGCCGAGTAAAACTCTGTTTTTGCTTTAAGATACTCTTTTAAGACACCCTAGATTATCCCCAATTAATACCTATGCCTAACCCAGAAGCATCTTCAGGGAAGATCACTTAGTAGTACACTGCTAAACCAGAGAAAGCCACTGACCAGGTTCCTGCTCACTCTGGAAGTTATTTTTAATCTAACCCCACCCCCCAACATGGTTTTTAAATTTTGTGCACTTCCCTTTGCAATTTTTCCATGTTTTATTATTTTTTTCTTATAGTTCCCCTCCTGTAGAGGTTGTGAGTTGCCATCCATGCATTTGTTCGTTAGCAGATCTGGAGCACCGGGCACTTGGCTGGACATGAGGGGCCCAGCGTGACATGTCTTACTAATCAGTCAGCCTCCCTCCCTTTCCCTTTCTTCCTTTGCTTCTCTCTTCCCTTGCTTGAGGTACAGAGTTGAGTGTACCAAGTCCTCTGTGCAAATCCTCTGCGGCCCATGTGCCACCTTCCCTTCATCCCCACTCTTCCCCCATTCTTCCTCCTCCTCCATGGACATGGTATACCTGTGTTTGGCATTGTGCTAGTGGTCCTATTTCTGCACTAACGTGTTACCACAAACACAGTGACTCTAAACAATGAACGTTGATTATTGTACAGTCCTGGAGGCCAGGTATTTTAAGGGAGGAGGAGCAAAATCATTTGTTGGTAGGGTGTGTTCCTCCTGAAGGCTCAGTCCAGAGGAGAATGCATTTCTACATCTTGTCTTTTCCAGCTTCTCAAGGCTGCCCGCATTCTGTGACTCCTGGTCCCCTTCCCACCTTCAAAGCCAGAAAAGGCTGGTCCAGTCCTCCTTACCCATATCACTGCTGGATGCCCTCTCTTGCCCTCTTCTTTCATTCACAAGGACCTCGTGATTATTATACCTGAATTCTCCAGGACAGCTCCCATCTCAAGGCCAGTTCATTAGTAACCTTGATTCTATCTGCTACTTTAATTGCCCCTTACCATCCAACATGACGTATTTACGTACTCTTGGGATTTCAACATCATTGGGGGGCACTATTCTATTTATATGGACATTGGATAAATGGATATCACTACAAAATATACAACATTAAGAGTAGTATTCTTTATTTATGTGAATGGAATTAGGGTGTAATTAGTTTGCTGACTTTTTTTTTAACTCTAAAACTGTTTGTAACTTCTATATGTGTTCTATATGCTCATAGACAATTATCCCTAATCTTACATTGTACTCCATAAGAGACCACCCCCCCCAATCTTCTTATTCATTTCCAAGTAACGAACATCTGGATGTCTTCCAGTTCCCTTCTACTACAGACAATGCTGTGGTGGATGCCTGATGCCCATTCCCTTATGGATCTGGCTGCATTTTTTTCTTTTTTTACTGAATTTCCACTGGGTGATTTAAAGTGCTTTCCACAATGGCTGTCCTTACCTACGCTTCCACCATCAGTGCATGGGGCTCCTGTTTCCCCATGCGATTGAGCCTATTTCTGTTTTGATTGACAGTCTCACCATTTCCACATGAAAAGCAGCTGGAAGAAAATCAATATTAACTGAACACCTACTATGTTCCCTACTAGATGCTGCTGTGTCGGCTGCTTTCTCTATTTTATCCTCCGTCATTCTTTGATACTCCTTTGCGGTTGCTAGTATCAAAACCATTTCAGGGATGGGAAAACTAAAGTTGAAAGGGAATAAGTTCTTTGCCCACGCTCTCATGTTAAGTATGTGATATATATAGAATCGATTCCAAGTTGGCCCACGTGTCCACCCCCAGTATTCACATTACCCCCAGGGCATTTGTGGTTCTTTGTGTGAATAATAAGTCTGGGTTAGATTTTTTGCATAGCAGAGTGGTTAAGAGAATGGACTTTGAAGGCAGATCACTGTGTGCTCCCTGGGTTGACACCTATTAGCTCCGTGACTTTAGTTAAGAGGTCTAGTAACTTTAAGTCTTGGTTTTCTCAGTGTCCTTCAATGATGTTTGTGAAACACGTAGCAGAGTGTGGTGCTTGGAAGGGCCATGTGCATGGTAGTTATTGCTCTAGCGTTAAACCTGTCTCCCCACCTTCACCACGCTGCGAGTTCCTTAAGGGCTTAGAGACATCTGTGCTTCATTCCTCTCCTACCAACTTCTTAGCAAAGAGTTCAGTGTCTGGCTCATCAGTAACTGTTGGTTGCATGTCTCAGCTCCAAAGCTCTAAACAGAGTTGAACATTTCCATAGCCCTTGGGGTGAAGGGGTCTTGGACTTCTAGGAGGATCAGGAAGGTAGGGGCCTCCTCGTGACCTTTGTTAGACCTTCTTCATTATAACTATTCTCCTGGTTCCTACCCACCCCGCCTTCCTCTCTGTTTTCAAGTCCCACTTTTGTTCCCTCTGAGAATCAAGGTCAATGCCCCTCTGTGTTGGAGAGGGATGCCACGTAGCCCACGTTGCGTTTCCTCCTCTGCAGAAAGAGGGCTCTGGCCCGCTCTGGCCCACTCAGGCCGGGCCGTCAAATAGGCACCTCCACACCGGCACCTGCGTGCTCTCCTTGAGCTGAGCGCTTAATAAAACCTGGGTGATTAGAGAACCACAGGCAGCTCTTTCTTACACAGTCATTAAACAATCATTACAGATGGAAACAGCTACAACTGGCCCCTCTGCGGAGTGTGTGGCTCCTTACAACGTAATCCTTTTTCAAGTCAGAATGAATGTGTAATCAAAGTACAAAAGGGAACAGTTTCAAAGTTCTGAGCCTTCTCAGGCAACCCTATAATACATCAACCAGCCTAAATTGCTGTCCAAAATGCTCAGTGAGAACTGACATATGGTGTAATATTCTAAGCAATTCACCACTAACGTCCTTTCCCCGCTTCTTTCTTTTTAGGGATGTCTTCACAGCCTTTCAAGTTGGAGAAGTTGTGATTAAGTTATAACTTAATGTCTGAAGTAAATCTTCAGGAGGCTTTTGTTAAGATGGTTAGGGTTCAATAATCTAGATCCAACATTAAAGGCTGTGTGATGTTGGGGAAGTTACTCAATCATTCTGAGCCTCTGTTTCTTCATTGTTAAAATATGGATGCTGTATAGCAAGCATTGGTTGAATGTGAGTACTTATCCCTGTCTTGTGACATGGGTGCTCCTGGGTAGAAAGAGGGTCATTGAGGAAGGCTTCTCTACTCAAAGGTAGCAACTCTCAAGAGTCTCCGCTAGATGTGCATTTGAATCAAAAGGGACTTACTTAAAATACAGATCCTAGGATTCCCCAGGAGAGATTGATTCTGATAGGACTGAGAGCCCAGAGAGGCACAATTTTAATAGGCATCCAGATGTAACATTCTAATATAGATGGTCCATAGGAGGTGCTTTGAAAATGGGACAGATTAGTGCCATCTAAAAGATACCCTTGGGGAAGAGGTACAGCTATAGTCATTTATATCTTATTGTGAATAATTCAATCAGATTGCTTTCCGATCAATGTCTCTAAATAGTCATTCTTTTTTTTTTGGCACTAGGGATTAAACCCAGCAGCTCTCAACCACTGAACCATGCCCCTAGCCTGTTTTTTATTTTTTTTTAGTTTGAGACAGGGTTTCACTAAATTGCTGAGGGTCTCTTAAGTTGCTGAGGCTGGCTTTGAACTTGGGATCCTCCTGCCTCAGCCTCCTGAGTCCCTGGCATAACAGGCATGCAACAGCACACTGGGCTAACCAGTCATTTTAAAAAGTTTATTCAGGGGCTGGAGCGGTGGCTCAGTGGTTTTGGTGCTTTACCAGCACAAGGACCCAGGTTTGAACCCCAGCACCATGTACACAGCTAAGTGTTGGAACAGCGAAGGCCATGTGAAAAACTAAATAAAGTTGTTTCTTTCTTTCTCTATTTCTCTCACTGTCCCTCTCTCTTTTTTATTTTTTCCCTCTCTCTTTTAAAAAAATTATTCAAAGAGAGAGAGAGTATTGACTTTATTTTATTTTTTCATCTGGTTTTTGTTTTTCCTACACTTAATTGTGTATGTGGTGCTGGGGTTCGAACCTGGGTCCTCATGCATGCCAGGCATGCATTCTGCCACTGAGCCACCACTCCAGCCCCAACCAGCCATTCTTGAAGGAATGGCTTTTTTGATAGCATAGGAGGAGAGGAGTTTTGGTCCTTAGACACACCTGAGAAGGTGACCTCTAGAGGCTAGCTTTGGACACCCTGAGGTATCAGCTGGCCAAAGAGGGGTCATGTAGAGGTGAAAGTCACTAACACCCAACCATGGGTTTGTGGCAAAGATCACCCTTCATGTCACTAAACACCTTGCGTGCTTTGGTTTGGTAAAGGCTGTCTCATATCAAGCAGGGCACTCTCTGCTCTTACGTTACGGGTTTTCAGACATAGAATGTGATTTCTTCAACAAAGATGCTGCCGTGGCTTACCTACGGTGGTGGTCTTCCTGCAGGCCTGGGTTGGGATTTCAGGTGACCTAGAAGGATAAGGTGAGGTCATTCGGTTGGTGTCCTGATAAGATTTCTGCAGAAGGATGTGATGCCAGCCATGGGGATAGGAAAAGCTCATTCCTAATAGGTGCAGGAAGATATCACGCCCCCAATCATACATGTGAATATATGGATTCTGTTACAAGTGGAGACTGAAGAATATCCAGGTTTTCCAGAAGATAATGCATGAATACACGACAAAACTAAGTCTATGTCTTGAATGAGTTTAAGAGGTGTTGTAAAGGCCTTTTTTTAAGGGAGGGAGAAGGGACAGAGAGAAAAATTTTTATTTAGTTTTTCCTGTGTTTTTCGTTGTTTTAGTATTTCACTGTGAATGTGGTGCTGAGGTTCGAACCTGTGTCCTCACGCTTACCAGGTAAGTGCGCTAACTGCTGAGCTACTACTCCAGCCCCAAGGCCTTTGAGATCTGATCCTTTGAGAAAAATTTTGCTTGAGAGCTGAGAGTTAAGGGCAGAAGTGATTCGATTAGTCATAAGAAAAGGCAGTATATACGATATTGTCCAATTGATTTCATAGCTGAAGAAGTTGATTCACATCTTCAAAAATTTAACTTATGGGGGCTGGAGTGGTGGCTCAGTGGTTACAGAGTTTGCCTGGCATGCACAAGGACCCAGGTTTAAACCCTAGCTCCATGTACACAACTAAGTGTCAGAGCAACAAAGTCCACATGAAAAAACTAAATAACATTGATTCTCACTTTCTCTCTCTCTCTCACTATCCCTCTCTCTTTAATTTTTTTTTCATTTATGATTATAAAAACAATATATGCTCATTGTAGAAAATTTAGAAACATTTGGGTATAGCCTTCATATATGTTCTAAGTAACACACACATTTTATAAAATTGTAATAATAGTGTAGAAACTGTTTTGTATCTTGACTGATTTTTATTTACCACTATAATATGGATTTGGTAGTAGGATGGAGCCCAGGAGTACTCTACCACTGAGTTGCATCTCCAGCCATTTTTATTTTTATTTTGAGACAGGGCCTCTTTAAGTTGCTGAGGCTGGCTTTGAACTTGGGATCCTCCTGCCTCAGCCTCCCAAGTGGCTGGGATTATAGGCCTGTGCCTTGGGAGCCTGCAAAGTTTTCTGTTTTAATGAAAAACAATTAATTCCCTATTTTCAATGGCTTTGTTGCAATGTTTCATTTTTTAATGAAAATGAAAATCCTTCTTATTGAGCATTCAAGTTGTTTTTGTTTTTTCTACTGTACAGAATTTGCCATGATGAAAAATCATGTATGTGGATCTTGGTAGATATTTCTGATTATTTCCTTGTGATAAAATTCTTAGAACTGCTTAACTCAGAGTAGGCACATTTTTTTTTCAAAGAGAGAGAGAGTCAATTTTTATTATCTTTTCATTTTTTGTTTGTTTTTCCTCCACTTAGTTGTGTACGTGGTGCTGGGGATGGAACCCACTCCTTGCACATGCCAGGCAAACGTTCTATTACTGAGCTACCTCTTCAGCCCCAGAACATGCATTTTTTTTATAAAAAGAAGATAATTTTATTTATTTATTATTCATTTATTTTTATTCATTTAACATAGTGTTACATTTAAGAGGGCATTATTGTCATACAATCAAGAACGAATGTATAATGACAGAGCCAAGGCTGATGCCATTCCATGGTCTCCCTGCTTGGGTTCCCCTGGATTCCATTTTTCCCCCTATTTAACCCCCGTGTTAGTTGGACTTCTCATGGAAGTCGAAGGTTCCCCACTGGGTTGATACCCCATACTCCCTCCTCCAGCCTCATTGATATCCCTCCTATTCCCTCCCTGCTTCCCTGCCACCCTCCCTTCGTCCCCCAGCATCATAGGCAAGGCTCCCTCTGCTTGTGTAAGAATTCACTCATGTTGAGGTTATTATTAGCTTAGCCATCTATCATACTGCTTCCTGATGTATTCTAGCTTCCACATATGAGAGAAAACATTTGGCCCTGAGTCTCTGAGTTTGGGATATTTCACTTAGCAAAATTTTTCCATCTCCATCCATTTGGCTACAAATGCCATGATATCATTTTCTCTAATAGCCAAGTAGAATATTGTATTGTGTGTGTGTGTGTGTGTGTATATATATATATAGTATTGTGTATGATATATATATATATATCATGGCTTTTGAATCCACTTGTCCAGTGAGAGGCATCTGGGTTGGTTCCATAATCTAGCTATAGTAAATTGAGCTGCTATAAACATTGATGAAGTCATATCTTTGGGGAAAACACCCACGAGTGGGATAGCTGAGTCATGAGGTGGTTCCAGCCCTAATTTTTTGAGGAGTCCTCACACTGCTTGTCAGAGTGGCTGTACCACTTTGCAGTCCCACCAACAGTGTGACAGTGTTCCTCTTTTCCCACAGTCCTGCCAGCTTCTGTCATTGTTCGTATTCTTCATTTTTGCCACTCTAACAGGAGTGAGGTGGAATCTCAGTGAAGTTTTGAATTGCATTTCTCTGATTGCCAGTGATATAGAGCATTTTCTCATAGGTTTATGGGCTTTTTGGACTTCCTCCATTGAGAAATTTCTTTCTAGATCTGTAGCCCATTTATTGATAAGATTATTTGTGGTTTTGGTATTCCGTTTTTTGAGTTCTTTGCATATTCTGGATATTAGCCCTCTGTCTGAGATGTAGCAGGCAAAGATTTTCTCCCATTCTGTAGGTTCTCCCTCGACACACTTGACTTAATCTTTATCTGTGCAGAAGCTTTTTAGTTTAATGGCATCCCATTCATTTATTCTTGACTTTAGTGCTTGCGCCAGAACATGCATATTTGGTATTGCCATTCGGAAAGGTGGTTCCAGATTTCATTTCTACCACTGTTTAGAATGTTGTTTCCCAGCCTCCTTGTGACCCCTAAATATTACTATCATTTTCTTTTAAAATAGTTTGATCTTCCTTAGACAACTCATGTAACTACCTTATCATTTCCCACCCATCTCCTAGCAGCTGGCTGCTGTCCTGGGGATGAAACTGTGCATGGGGTGGGTTCTTTAAAGCACAGATGGCATCTGACGTGGGAACTGCTGTTGCTTTTGACCTCTGTGGGTAGTCATCCTGCCCCTTCTCCCCAGGGAAGACTGAGAACAAACCCATTGTCTGTGGGTTTGCTCAGGACCCTAATCAGATCCAGCCATCCCTAACCGGGGCTGGAGCTTTCATTTGCAGAGGTTGACCTTTCATGTAGTGGTGCCCAAAATAATTTGGGCATCTCTAAACGCATGGACAGGTGGACAGCAGACAGCTCTACGGGGATCCGACGAGAGTTGTACCGTTTGCTGTCTTCACAAAGCCTTGCTTGCTTCCCAAAGCCTATACGTTAGAATTTACTTGGAAAAGGGTATGTGGTGCCCCCTGTACTGCTCACAATGAGGCCTGTCCCCTCTGAATTTATAAGTCTTGGGTCCGGTGGCAACCCCAGTGCCAATGGGCTGTGAAAGAAGATTAACACCCAGGACAAGCCCTCCGGGAGCTGGCATGAACTGCTAACACAGCAACCCCTTGCTGGCTTCCGGGCTTCACACTGTGTGGGAGTGGCCCCCACAGTAAGTCCTGCCTTCCTGCAGTCAGGAGCAGGGGGCACTGCCTGCTCTTGTCCCCTCCGGATTCCAGACACCCTAGTGGTTCAGATGTGCAGCCTGAAAGTTCCAACCAGTGCCCTCCAGGCAGGAGCAGACTGCCAGGGAACATGGGGACAACAGTGTGCTTGGCTCAGGCAGGGAAGCAGCTGGAGGACACCTCTGTTGGGGGCAGAGAAGGCTGAGTCCTTAGTCCCAGCTCTGCCACTGCAGTGTGATGTGACTTCAGGCAGGTCTCAGACCCCTGGAGGCCTCTCTTGGCTCAGGAAGGGCAATGTGGACTAAGGTAAGGGTTCCTCCAGCTTTGACTGTCTAAGTATTAAAAAAAAAAAAAAAAGAAAAAGAAGAAAGTTGTGAGGGAAGATGTGTGCAGGATGAGGTGTGATCTCCAGAGCTGAACCCCCAAGCTTTTTCCTGTCTGGATGCAAATCCAGCTCTGAGCTGGGGGCAGGACTCCAGGCTCTGCCTGCCTCCAAGGCACACCAAGGGGACGTTCAGAGAACCAAATCCTGAGAAATCTGGAGCACATCTCCAACTGCAGTCTGAGAACCCGAGCCCTGCTAGAGTGTGAGTGGCAGGTGCCCACCCGCATTCTGACAGTGCTCAGAGCGATGTCTTTGATGACTGCTGGGGAAACACCAAGTTCTCTCCTCAAACTTTGGTTTTAGGGTGGCTGCTTCCTGCTGCCACCCCAAGCATGGGCTTCCTCTTCCTCTTGCTGGGGGAGTGGGGTGGGAGGTGGCTTGGAGACAAGGTCCTTAGGAAAGTGGGGGCACAGGGAGGAGGGAAGCCCAAGCTCCACGCATCTTCACAACTTTGTGGGTGATTCAGAGAGCACCCCGAATCACCTCCAACCTTGGGGGCGGTTCCGGAAGCCCCAGGCTGGAGTGACGGGGCTCCAGCTTTCCACTGGGGTCCTGCTTGTCTCTTAAGCTTTTCTTGTTTTGCAATAACAACGCTTTTAATGTGCCTTATTTATTTTTTCCATCCACCCTAAGAAAGCGTGAGGTATCTGGGCCAAGATAATTGCCAAACACCTGCAGGAGAAAGGCGGGTGCCCTGAGCACAGCTCCTCTCCCGCCCCTAAACACCTGCAGAGGCCGTCTCTCGGGACAGGAAGGCCTAGGAGGGCTCTTGTAATTGAGAGGGGGTGTGGGAGTTTACAGCGGCTCCAGAGTGGGAGAGAGGGATGACAGGAAACGGCCTCGTGGGCTTCACGGAGCAGGCTGGGAAAGGTGGCGTGGGTAATAATGGGGTTAGCTAATCCTGATGGTCATAAGGGTAGGAGAGTCCGCCATCGTAATCATGGCTAATGGGTTCCAGATGGGGAGATGTAATTGTTCTCATTACCAGGGTTGCGTGCACGCACACACACACCCATGCACACACACACACACACACACTCTGGGAGACCTGTCCCACCCACGCACCTGACTCTGATAAGTACTGCCAGGTAAGAATAGCCTGCCCAGCCCGGCTGGCTGGAGAGTACTGCCAATCCTCCTCGCCCCCTTCCACAACATCTGCGCACACGTGACGGTTTCATGAACCCTGAGACTTCTGCAGACAGTTGGAAACCCAGGCTTACACGGCCAATTAATTGGCAGTACATTTTGCACAGAGTACGAAGTACCTTCCTCTTCCCCTAAATACTGCCTGACTTTTCAGCTGTATTTCATAAGTGTTAATGTAATGTTGCTGAAAGGAAATATGGCCCAGAGCAGGAAACTCCTGTCCCCCTCCCTGGGATGCAGCTGTCCGTTTGGTTGGGTTGTTAATTCAAACCAATCCCGGGTGCCTATTTCCTATTATCTCTTGTTTAGAGCAAAATAAAATGAAACTGTCAAAACCTTTCTGCCTCGCCCAGCCCTGGGTTCCGCAGTCCCATAAAGGGACCTGTGGAAGGAAGCGAAGGCTACAGTTGGTCTGTCCCCAGGGGGAAGTGCAGGCCTCGGTCAAACTCTGGGCCTTGCAGTGTGCCCCTGACCTGGGGTCCCTAGGCTTCCTGTGGAGAGGTCTTTGGAGTAGTCCTGGCTCTGGACTTGCATTCTGCTTCCAGGCCTTCACTGCTCCTGACCTTCCTCACCAGGAGCACCGTTTCCACCTCATTCCAAACTCATCTTGCAAAGCCTCCTCCCGGATGTGTCCCTGGGGACTTCCGGTTTCCAGTTTGGGCATATAGTAAGTGCTTAATAAATGCTAGCCATTGCTAATGTTTCTACTTCATGAAGCAACTCAGTTGTTCAGTGCTCATAAAATATGGAATAGAGTAAGATCTCTGCAGTGGTTCTTCTTTTTAAAGAGAGAGAGAGACAGAATCAATTTTTATTGAGTTTTTCACATGGCTTTCGTTGCTCTGACACTTAGTTGTATACATGGGTGCTGGGGTTTGACCCCGTGTGCTTGCATATGCCAGGCAAGCACCGTAATCGCTAAGCCACTGCTCCAGCCCTCTGCAGTGGTTTTGCCTGTGATTTGCATATAGCCCACTATGTTATTTATAGCTCTGTGCTTGGGTTTTTCCCCACCTTTCATAGTGAAAGTGTCCTTGGCCACTCTGCCCTTGTGCCAGAAGCAGGCGCTAGAGAGGCACAGACCCTGAGGAGGGGAGAAGTGGCTGGGGTGGGGGTGGGGATGTCTGCTTGGAGCCCCAGGGTGCTACCTGGAGGAGGGTTTGTGGCTGTGAGCATCCATGCTGCTTGGATGTTCAATAATTGTTTCCTTTCTATCCAAAGTGATCTCTCATTTCCACCAGCATGGGGAGCAGGGCTCCTTTGGGTGACTGCTTTTGCAATGCATTTCTGGGGCTTTGGGGGTACCAGGGTCTGGAAGTGCCTGTCACCCTATGTCAGTGAGAGCCGGTCCCATTAACTGGAATCTGGAACCCAGGGACAATGGGGGGTCTGCACATCTTCCCAGCATGGCCTTGGTGGGACCTTGGTTGATTGTTGTATGACAAGGTGGCTCAGTCTCCCTACCTGGTTGCTTTCTGACAAGGCTACCCCTAAAGAATCCTGCCTGAACTCTGCCCACAGAGCCCTGCCTCTCTTTCTGCATCATAGTAGGCTGAGGCTGAAGTGGCCTCACTGAGCTCCCAGAAGTGGAAGTGGGGGGATTGCTGGAAAACAGGCATTCAGCACACGGCAGCCTGTTGTCTTTAAAAGGATCTTGGACGGATGTCTGGGCTGCTCTGAAAACCACCCAGGACAGAGCGCCCACGCTCTGGACACGGAAGCATGGTGGCGTGAGCACATTTTGTGTATTGAGCCACTTTGTCAGTGGCCTGGGTTGCATCGATTTGGGGTTCAGCCTCACATCTTGGCTTGGGATCCTGTGGAGACTTGGAGGGACTTAAAGAAACAATTCAGACCCAAAGCCCTTGGCTTTTGAGAACTGATCTTCCATCTGTTGACAATCAAACACTGAACCTATTAAGAGTGGCAGGTCCCCGAGCGGGGAGGAAGGAAGGAATTTCCCACAATCCCCGGAGACAAAGGACCTTTTGACCACACCTGGGGGTGAAGGGTGACCAGCCGGGTCAGACCATGCTGGGGATCAGATGAGCGGGACAACAGCTGGTGAGATGGAGCTGTCTTCTGATTTGCTGAGTGAGCGGGGAGGAGGACATAATTAGCCCAGAGAGACTCCAGAATTCAGACCTGGGGTCTCGGCTGGGCTCCCTGCACCCTACATCTGTGCTTGTGGGTGCTTGCGTGAATGCCCCCAGCTCCCACCCGACCCTCGGACCCCAGAGCAGAGACTGTCTTCTCACCTTTGAAAGGCCTGGCATAGGCAGGTGACAGTAGTCATTCAAAGAGTAAATAAGGGTGGAGAACCAGAAGGGGGTTGCTTGAAGCAGGGCCCAACTCAACCAGACATTGCTTTTGTTGAATTAGAAAAGGTCACCATTGAAGGTCAAATGGTGCAGTAGCCCTTCCTGTGTTACAGGAATCAAGGCCACTACTTGGGCCCCAGTTTGGGGGACACTGGGCTGGGCAGGAGGTGCCCCGAAGGCAGCTCCTACCCCGGGGGCTGCTATGGGCAGCCGCTCCCTGACAGACTTCCTGCTCTCATCTTCCAGGGCCCTCCCTCTGCCCTGTCCCTTTGCACTAGTTATTCCTCCTCTCTGTGGGAACTCGGTCCCCTCAGGGCTTTCTTTGACTTCATTTTAGCTAGAGTTCCCCAGAAGCTCTGGGTCCACTCTGACCCAACTTGCAGCCCCTGCAAGGGTGTTTTAGCCTCTGTCCCCAAAGTCGTGTTAGCTGTCCGTGGCAACACACTGAGGGTATGTGGAGTGTGTGGGGCCCTGGTGGGTTGGATGCAGAAGTCCCTTCCTGAAGATTCTGCCAGTCTGTACCAGGAAAATGGGGTCCTGGACCCCACGGTGAGGGTCCCCTTTACAGCTTCTCTAGGTTCCATGGCTCAGGACCCCTCCTGGGAGCCTTCCGGAATGAGATCCTAATGGGCTTCCTCACTTAGTCTCCCCCAGAGATCTCTCTCGAGGTGGATTTGGACGTGCTTTCAAAGGTCAGCAGGTTTTAGAGCAGGACGTGGCTTTGGAATGGAAGAGCCAGCCGGATCTAATGAGGCTGGGTGCCTTCCACAGGCCTCAGTCCACCCACCCCGAGATCTCTTCCCCTTATCTAAGGAAGCAAGCAGAAATCAGAGTGAAAAGTGTGAGCAAAACCTTGGCCCTCGCGGGTGGACAGGGCCTCTGAGAGCCCTTGTTGCTGATTTGCAAAGGAGAACATGGGATTAGAATGGTGAGGGGCTTGTTGAAGGCCCAGCTCGCCTTCCAGAGTATCCCAGGGTCTCTCTTGACTGTGAGGTCATTTAAATTCTAAACCCAAGTGGCTGTGGCTCGTGTTGTGGATGCACACTGGGCACCTGACTTGGCAAGTGAGATCCCTTCCCCAACCCCTGCCAAGTGTGCCTGTACAGTTGTTGAAAATGTGCCCACAGTTCCTGCCTAAATTCTTGAGGGGCTGGTGTGCAGGGCAGCCGTGCCTGAGCCCACCTCTCCTACATGGCCCCGTTTCCTTCCCCCTCTTGAGCTGCATATCATTTTCAGCCTTCACACGTGCAACCCACACCTTCACTCTTGATTCGAGGTGCTTGCTCAAGATGGCACAGGGAACAAGAATCCAGGGAAGTGAGGGGACCCAGAGTTGACTGGGTGTTCACCAAGTGGTGGGCATCATGTTGGGTTCTTCAAGCATGTAAGTGTCCTCATTTACTATCTATCCCATCTATCGATCCCTGTCTATCATTTATCTATCAATCATCCTGTCATCCATCTATCCATCCATCCATCCATCATCCATCCATCATCATCTATCATATATCCATCTATCCATCCATCCATCCATCCATCGTCCATCTATCCATCCATCTATCCATCCATCCATCCATCGTCCATCTATCCATCCATCTATCCATCCATCCATCCATCCATCCATCATCTATCCATCTATCCATCCATCCATCATCCATCATCCATCTATCCCATCTATCATCCATCATCCATCCATCATCCATCTATCATCTATCTATCCATCCATCCATCATCCATCTATCATCCATCCATCATCTATCTATCCATCTATCTATCCATCCATCATCTATCCATCTATTCATCCATCTATCCATCCATCATTCATCTATCATCTGTCCATCTATCCATCCATCCATCATCCATCTATCATCTATCTATCTGTCTGTCTATCTATCATCATCATCTATTCATGTATTGGTACTGAAGATTGGACCCAGAGGAACTGCACCACTGAGCTACATCCTCAGCCCTTTTTATTTTTTGAGACAGGGTCTTGCTAAATGGCCCACACTGGTTCTGAATTTGCAGATCCTCCTGTCTCAGCTTCCTGAGCAGCTGGGATAAATTACAAATGTGCGCCACCATGCGGGGCTAAGTGTTCTCATTTAATCCTTGTAGCAATCTCCAGGTCAGCTGAGCACTGTTGAGCTGGATGAGCACTGTTGAGCTGGATGGTTATTTATTTATTTTTTTTAAAGAGAGAGGGACAGTGAGAGAGAGAGAGAAAGAGAGAAACAACTTTATTTAGTTTTTCACATGGCCTTAGTTGCTCCAACACTCAGTTGTGTACGTGGTGCTGGGGTTTGAACCCGGGTCCTCGTGCTTGTCAGGCAAGCGCCAAAACTGCTGAGCCACCGCTCCAGCCCCGAGCTGAATGGTTATTAAATGAATGGACGGGGAACTGGCTGTTAATCACGTTTTTTTTTTGTTTTGTTTTGTTATCTACTCATGGCCCATATTTTGAGCATTACTCTGAAGGATTCTTGTCCTGTTCAAAGGTTGCTTCTCTTCCTGTTTCCTTGTCCCTTTGTGTGCTTTTAGAATGACCGTAGCCACAAGGTCCAGGAGAAAACCAGAGTCATTCCCCTGTTGTCTTGAAGGAAGCCAGAGCCCAGCCGCAGAGTAGAAGTAGATTGGGGGAATTTCTTGTCTGGGACCCACGGCCCTTGCATGTAAACGATGTTCTGTATATTTATGTTCTTAGCTTTCTGGAGTAGCAGTGGGACAGGTGGAAGAAATGTGTTCTTGTTCTTTTCTTCTTGGGTGTCACATTCCTGTCAAGCGAGCAGATGGAAAACGATCCTATACCCCAGAGACAACCGAACAATGTGCTTGTTTAGGTAAGAAATTGCTTCTACCTGGACTGGCTATCATATGTGCTGTAACGCCCCCCTGGACCAGCCATCGTATGGGCTACAACATCCCTCTGTTTCAATTTCTTCAGCTGTAAAATGTGCTAACCTTTCTCTTAGCTGCCTTCTAGGTAGTGATTTTCAAATGATTTTGCTGGGGTCTTGCGTGGTACACTGGGGTGCATGCTTGGAGAAGGATGAGTTAACTAGACCTTCGTTCTCTTCTCCAGCACCAACTCCATACCCGTTTTCCCATTCCTTGGCTCTGGAATGCAGAGCCAAGTCTCAGAAGCATGCTACAGATTTCATTCCAGGGGACTCCCTAGGCAGGCCTGTCCCACAAAATGGACCTGCTGTTTCTCAATCTGCAAAACAAGAGCCATCTCTGTCCTACCACCCTTTCTGATGTAGAAAATGAAATGAGTTGGTAGAAAATGCTTTGAGCATGATAAGTGTCACCAAGTTAGTAACACCAGTTGCTCATTCTGCTGAATTTCTTTAGTGTGCAGCTGACTCTTTTGAAAATGCTGGTTCTGTGGTTCTGTTGGTGTGGTTCATATTTTGTGATTTAGCTCTCAATCTGGCACACACAGGTGGCTCAGAGGCACCCAAGAATTTTAAACAAATATTGTTCTTTTTCCCATAGCCCTAGACTCTGGGCAGTTTACAATGTTGGTCCAAGTTCACCTATAGGCAAGAGGTATTTGGTGACCCTCAGAAGAAAGCCTTCCCACTAAGGTGGGGCTGGGGAGCAGGAAGAGAGAGAGGAGACCAAGGCTTCAACATGCAGGAAGGCCAGAGATGAATGAAGCATGACATCCTACAAAAAAACAAACAAACAAAACCCCCACAGCCAACAGAAGGGCCTGGCTTTCATTTAACAGTCAATCAAACAGCGAAGCCACCTCAGGCCTCTTTGTGATGAGGAAACCAGATATTTCATGCAGTCAGCTCTGCGGAGAGCTGAGGGGAGAGGCGGCGTAATGACCAGGCTTGTCCGTGACTGTTGGGCTTGTGGCGATCATCAGACCCTAGGACTGCAGAGAGAGAAGCGTGGGATGAGCAGGGAGCCGCACGCCCAGCCTTGTGCTGTGCAGTGTAAACAGCAGGACATGTGGACACCGCATGTTCTTATACCTTAGAGCAGAGGAGAGGAGCCAACTGGGACAGAGTGGGAGAAGCAGCAGATCAGCAAAGTGTCTCCTCCAGGCGCGGGAGCAGGCCTGCGTGGCTGGACTTTCCCATCGGCTTTGCATTCTCTCTCTCTCTCTCTTTAGGGAGAAGGAGAATCAATTTTATTTTTTCATTTTTTTGTTTCTCTAACAGTTGTGTGTGTGGTGCTGGGGTTCAAACACGGGTCCTTGCACATGCCAGGCAAGTGCTGTCCTGCTGAGCCACCTCTCCAGCCCTGCTCAGCTTTGCATTCTTTGTGAATCAGCATGCTGAGGTCTCATTCCGGCCCTGGCACGTGGGACGCAGAGTACAGCGGAGAGGCAGTGGTGGGAGCCTTTCAATCAAGGAGTGTATGGTGGTTATCATTTCTACCTGCTTGGTGCAGATGCTGTTGTGTGTGTGTGTGTTTAATTTTATTTAATTTTTCATCTGGTTTTTGTTGCTCTGATACTTAGTTGTGTTTGTGGTGCTGGGGTTCGAACCCGGGTCCTCACGCATGCTAGGCAAGTACCATAACCACCGAGCCACTGCTTCTGCCCCGCAGATGCTGTCTTTATCCCTCTTCAGGTAGCACGAATTGCTTTCCTTGGACCAATAGGATTGACGAGTGAATTGTGACTTCCTTCTGAGCCATGTGATTGGTTAAGGAATTAGCACATGGCCCAAGCAGGGCCAATCGCATCCTGCCCTGAGGTTGGTGTGCGGCTCCTGGGAGAAGGAAGCCAGCCCTCCTGTGGCGGAGCGCTCAGCTTGGAAGCTGCGATTTTGGAGTTTCTGGTAGCCAGCTTTCCCATTCCACGAAAAAATCCTCCCTACTGCAAGAAGGAGCTAGAGCTTCATCCAGAGGGCAGCAGAGCTGAGAGGTGGAGAAAGCCCGATGACATCACTTGAGCCTGGGGGTCCAGGCATGGTGGAGGCCAAATGCACCCCTACTGCCCAGCTAAATGAGCCCCTGAAGGCTTTTTGTTTGTGTGAGCTAATTTGAGCTGGGTTTTGAAATGTCCCCTGAGCAGGGACATTTTTGAGGGCAGTGCAGGGCTGGAGGTCAGGACTAAGTGAGTGAGAAGTTGAAGCGACGGGAGCATGACCCCAGCACCCTCCGAAGCCAGCACAGTCTGGTTCTCTGCGGCAGCAGAGCCTGGCATCTGAGCCAGGCTTGCTGCAGAAAGGTCTCCGTGACCCCGGAACACAGGTGTCTGCACGCATTCAGGTTCCCGGGCCTTTCCTAGGACA
This sequence comes from Aplodontia rufa, assembly GCA_004027875.1. Classification (NCBI taxonomy): domain Eukaryota; kingdom Metazoa; phylum Chordata; class Mammalia; order Rodentia; family Aplodontiidae; genus Aplodontia; species Aplodontia rufa. The sequence continues at coordinate 88,273 of PVKS010003076.1, forward strand.
ACAGAAAACCCATCAGGGGTGTCATGGGCTAAGACGCCTGTGGGCTTGGTGGTCAGACCAGTCGCTAGCAGGAGAGCCTTGGGCAGATCACTTAGGTGGGCTACCCCAGCCTTCTTGGTCTCTACAACAGGGCTAATCATGATACGGGTTTCCTGCGTTTGCTGGGAGGGTCCAGTCACCTAAAGCACGCGCAGAGCTTTGTGCCCTGGGAAATACCCAGCAATGGGTGTGTGTGTGTGTGTGTATCTTCATATCCCACGCAGGGAAGGAATGGTGAAGCAGAGTCCAAGTCACCTTTCAAAGAAGGAAGGTGGTTTAGCACTTCAGAGGAACCACATTAGTAGGAATGGGAATTTTACTAAAAAGTGCTTCGTTAAAGGAAACAGTGAAAGGTACATATCCCAAACAATTGCAAGCAGGCACAGGGAGAGATAGTGACACAGCCAGGTTCACAGCAATGTCCTTCCCCGGGGCCACCAATGGGTGTGTGGAGAAACTGATGTAGAAGGCATCTTATTCAGCCTTAAAAAGGAAGGAAATTCGGACGCATGCTATGATATGGATGGCATTTGAAGACATGATACGTGAAATAAGCCAGACACAAAGAAAAAAGACCTCATGCTTCAGAGCAATCAAATTCATAGAGACCAAAAATAGAACACTGCTTGTCCAGACTGAGAGGAAGGGGCGACCAGGCCATCGAGGCCCTGCCTGTTTAACAGACACGCAGTTTCAGCTGAGGAAAATGGGAAAGTCCCACGGGTGGCTGGTGGCAATGGCTGCGTGATCCTGTGAATGGACTTAAGGCCACGAAGCTGTTTATTCAGAACTGTACACAAACGCTATGAGAACTGGCTTAAATGGCATTTTATCACTGTTTGACAATTAAAAAAAAGTTAGGGTATAGTAAGAACTTATTTTCATTTCAACAAAAGTACATAAGCTGTGTATATGTATATATGTAGGTAGATAGATGGGCCAAGCAGAAGAGGATTGATGAGCATATGTTGAATTGTTTGCGGGAATTAGTGAGACTAGAGGGAGGAGTGTTACTTTAAATATGTTAATATTAAATTATGACAATGATCAAATATTATTGCTATTTCAATGAATAATAAATTGCAACCATTTGCATACTTTTAGACTGTCAAAGTGTCTTTGTGGAGTATAAGATGGTGCCAGCTTTTTGGGAAGTTTGGTGGTTCCTCAAATGGTTATATATATAAAACACAGAGTTATATAATCCAGCAGTCTCAGTCCTAGAGATATACTGTTGAGAACTGAGAACATATGCCTGCACAGAAATTTGTACATGAATATCTGCAGCAGCATTATTCATGATAGTCAAAAAGTTGAAATAAGCTGAATGTCTTCCACCTGATGAGCGGATAAACAAAACGTGATTATGTCCATTCAAGGGAATATTATATAGCAATGAAAAAGAAAGAAGTAGTGATACATGCTATAACATGGATAAGTCCTTATACTAATGGAAAGAAGCCAGACACATAGACCACATATTGAAGGATTTCATTTATATGAAATATTCAGAATAGGAATATTGATAGTGATGGAGAGCAGGTTACTGGTTTCCTGGGGTTGGGAGCACCAGAGGGCTATGAATGACATCTGAGGGATGTACACTTAAAAAAAAAACAAGAGAGAAAGGGAGAATGAAAGAGAAAGAATCAACTTCTAGTTTTTCATCTAGTTTTCGTTGCTCTAACACTTAGTTGTGTACGTGGTGCTGGGGTTTGAACCTAGGTGCTCCTGCTGAGCCGCTGCTCCAACCCTGATGAACACTTTTTAAAATTGCAGTAGTGAAATGCTCTAAAATTGGTTGAGGTGATGCTTGCACAATTCTGTGAATAAAGTGTGAAAAAGCCAATGACTGTATACTTTAGTGATTTGTATGGGATGCAAATTAAATCTCAATAAAGACAAACAACCTAAGGAAGCCTGTTTATAAGCTATACAATTGGTCATTCGTATTGAAGTTGGGAGGCCGATATGAAGTGAGGAATTAGATCTAGAAAGGCCTTAGATCCCTTTTGGACAAAAGGTTATATCAAAGAATTATTTATTTTTTTATAATAATTTTTACCCGTCGAGACAAGATCAAAAGGAGATAAGAGAGAAAGCAACACAAATATGTTCCTGAGTTAGAGAACAGAGTGACAACATTGCAGCCACATCGGGACCCTCCTCGGCTGTCAGGAGGAGCAACCGCTCGTGCACAGCCAGCTCACTGACCCTCAGGTGCTGGCTGAGTGCAGAAGCTGGCTTGGAAGGAGTTGAGTCTCGCTCGACCCCACAGAGGGGATGTCCTGGAAAAAACAAAAAGGAGAGACAGACACAGGACCAGCCGTGGCCAGGAGTGGGGGGTGACTTTCAAAGCAGTGCGAGGGCATTTATTTATTTATTTTTTGGAATGGTGGAGATGTTCTGTGTCTTGGCTATGGTGGTGGCCACACGACTGTATGCACACGTCAAAACTTACAGAACTGGGCTGGAGCGGTGGCTCGGCAGTTATGGTGCTTGCCTGGCATGCGCGAGTACACGGGTTCAAACCCCAGCACCACTTTTACAACTAAGTGTCAGAGCAACGAAAGCCATGTGAAAAACTCAATAAAAATGGATTCTCTCTCTCTCTCTCTGTCACTGTCCTTCTCTCTTTTTAAAAAAAATTACAGAACTGAATGCCAAGGTTGTGAACTTTACTGTTGATCAATCAGTTGGGGAGGGGCTGGAGCTGTGGTTCAGCAGTTGGAGCGCTTGCCTGGCATGTGGGAGGATCCGGGTTCAAACCTCAGCACCACATCCACAACTAAGTGTCAGAGCAACAAAACAACAAAGAAATAATAAATTAATTCTCTATCACTTTCGCTCTCTCTTTTGAATCTTATTTATTTTTCATCTGGTTCCTGTTTTTCCTCCACTTAGGTGTATATATGGTGCTGGGGTTTGAACCCAGGTCTTTGCACATGCCAGGCAAGTGCTCTACTGCTCAGCCACCGCTCCAGCCCTTTTCTCTCTTAAAAAAGAAAAATACTGGGGAAAAGGACGTGAAGAACGCACTTGGATGTTGAAGTGGGAGTTGTCTGACCCTTATGTGATCCAAAGGTCACTGGAGCCTCCAAGCCTGGAAACCCCAAGGCCAGGCCTGGGCCTCTGCTGCTGGCTGTGGTCCTTGTCTTCTTCCATCCTCTGGGTTTGCTCCTGGGCTCTCTGAATTCCTCCCCCTTTGTTATACAGAAGCCACAGAGGTTTTCCCAGACCCCCACACCTGCCCCTAAAGCTCCCCAGGTTCAGGTCCTCGGCAGAACCAGGACCTTATCCTTAGGCACCGCTTTAGTGTTATAAATGGCAATATTTCCCTCTTTCGCATTTGGTGATTAGGGCCTGAGCAGCCCCATGCGATCCTGAGTTCCAGTCTTCTGGGAGCACTCAGGAAGGACCCTGGCCCCATGCAGGCTCCCTTAGCGGGGAGGCTGCCTCCATCCCCATAGGCAGGGAGAGGAAGCTTGTCTTCTCCTACCTGGGAGAGCCTGCCTTTAAGATTCATGACAGCAGTCTGCACTGGGCCTTTCCTCATGTCCCTGCTCTCCTTTTTGCTCACACACCCCCCTTGCACTTCCGCCATTTGTCACCTCCGTCAGAAAACAGGCCCCGATTGTTCCAGGCTCATGGCTCCAGCCGGGGCCACTGCAGCCAGCCCCCATCGCTGGTCTAATTAGCAGCTGGGCTGCACAGATCTGGAGGCCTTTCCAGGACAGGCCTGCTCTGCTCCTCAAGGAGGCCACTCTCCCTGGCGCTCTGGGGGTGCCACCACCGCGGTACCCCAGCCCTGGCTGCCCCGCGTGAGTCTGGGCCCTCTTCCCGCTCCGGTCCTCTCCCCTTGTCTCTCTGCAAGCGTGAAACAATTTCCTCTTTTCATACAGGCTTAATGGCAGGCAGATTAATGAACTCGAGCCCAGCACCGAGGCTGGCCTGCCAAAAATGTCTGCAATGCATTCAGGGGTCCCTATGGTGGGCTGCAGGAGGGACAATCAGAGGCAACAAAAGACTCGGAGCTCTGCAGTCAAGTTCCCAGCAGTGGCTGCAGCGCTCCTCTGACCCCACGCTCCACTGCGGAAATGATCTTCCACCTCCAGCTCCTGGTGTGCCTCCCCCCAAGCCTCCCACTCTGAGAGGCCAGCTCCGAGGCTCCTGGAAGCTTTTAGAAATGACGAACCAACCTCAAGCAGTGGCCCAGGCCATAAACACCCAGAGTCTAGCGTGCCCCATTAAGACTTTGGCATGGGGCCGTGATAGATGGGATGGAGACGAGGAGGCCCTCTTGTTCCAGGCATGCAACCAGCCCTTGGCTGCCTGGGCTCTGTTATACAACTGCAGGGCAGGGGCAGGGCCAGTCGGGTATTTTTCAGAGGCTGTTGCTTTTCTTTCTTTCTCTGGCGTTCTCAACAAACTGGTGTGTGGGACGCGCTCCTCCAAATGGGAAACAGATGGTCCTAGTGTGGGCCTTGGGGATATTTGCTTTGGAAACGCCCGGCATGACAGGGGCTGTGAAAGAATTCTTAGCAGCTGGGGTCCCACCAGGCTCAGCCAAGTGTCCAGGGAGACAGTTGCTCCCTGGAAAGGTCATGGCCAGCTCCGGAGTTTCCCTAGAGTACCAGGAGCAGGCACTGATACTCTGAGTTACACTGTCTTGAAGGAATGGAATTGTCACTTTTCCTGTGTGGGGCAATATCCCTTCCCCACAAGACCGGTGCAAACTGTGGAGCTATCATGTACCCACTTCTGTGTTGACAGATTTCTCCAGCTTGTTGGCATGGGTGCTCTTCCACATAGGCGTTGTGTCTGAGTTGGTCAGCACCTAGAGGAGAGAGATAGCTGAGGCCCAGCATAGCACCATGGCTAGGTATTTAAAAAAGGAAGTGAGATGGAATTGTAGAACCCAGAAGCATTTTGGTCACATAGTCACACATGCACCAACATGCACATATACTCCACAAATGCTTCCAGTTTATCTTTGCCATATCGGTGCTCTTCAGATAATATAAGTTTTGACTTCTCTTTCTCCTTCTTTCTCTCCTTCTCTTCCTCTTCTTCCTCTTTCTCCTTTTTCTTTTAAGGTACTAAGGATTTAACCCAGGGACACACTACCAATGAGCTATAGACTCTGACTAAATTGCCCAGTCTGTCCTCTAACTAGTGATCCTCCTGCCTCAGGCTCCTGAGCTGCTGGGATTACGGGCATGTGCCACTGCATCTGCAAAGTTTTGACTTTTTAGTAGAGTTATCGTTCCTATTAGGAAAACAGCCAAGCTCCCAAACAGATTGTCTCTTGTAATGCTTTTGAACTCAATATTACTGTATTGACTCTTCTTATTACATGTGATTGACTTTATTTTTATCGTTCCTTTATTTTTAACCTTTCTACATCATTTGATTTCTAAGTTGAATTGTGGGTGGCATAGAGCTGGATATAAAAAATTTTGAAAGTCTTGAGATTTTCATAGAAGAATTTTATCCATTCATATTTATTGTGATCATAGACGTACTTAGACTTAATCTGACATTGTTTTTCCCATTATCTACTGACTACGAATTCTTAGTGTCTGTTTGCTTTGTTGTGTTTTGGCTAAAATTTTTGAGTTTTGGTTCAACTCATTTTATTTCCTCTCGAAGGTTAAAGTTGTGCATACCATTTCTCACATTCTAGAGCTAAAAATAGCTCTAGACCCGGAGGCAGGAGACAGGGCTCTATTCTTAGTGTGGTCATTAACATTTGTGACTTTGGGGTAGGATATTTCCCCTCTTTGGGCTTTAGGTACCTCCCTATAATGAGATATCTGGATCAAGTTCTTTTGAAGATATTTGCCCAGTGTTAACATGATATGATTCAATGGTTGAGCAAGTCTAGAGGAAGCTCCAGTCTGTCTAGGGAATGTAATCCTCCAAGTGGGAGGGAAATCAGCACTACTCCTCCATGAGACATCTGGCTGTCAAGTGCACCCAAACTCAAGGCTGTGCACACAGACCATCCTTTCAGGGAAAGGTAGGATTTAGCTCATCCCTCATCTGGGGTGATCGTGAGTGGGATGTTTGTAATTCAGCAGTTGCCAGTGTCAAAATCTTCATTCTTTAGTATATTTTATTGTACAATAGGAATTTCCATTGCTGTTATATTTGTTGAACACAAATATAATGTGTTCCCCCTCATCTCCAAGCTCCCTAGAAGTTAAGAGAGGTTGTGTAATTAAGTTTGGTAACAGATCATGAGCACAAGTGACTTTGAAACATGTTCCACTCCTGGTTAAAGAACTTAATTAAGAGCTAGCGTCTGCCCCTGCTAGTGACCAAGGAGACGTAGAGATGAGGCAGCTGCGTTCGCCCGGGTCTCTGAGTGACTGTGTGGATTAGAGTTCTTTACCGACCTCCTTTGGACAGGCAGCATTGACAAGAAATAAACTTATGCAAGGCCTCTGAGATTATTTACTGATTTTTGCAATTCGGGGGTGGCACCCAGGGCCTCCCGCATGCTAGGCAAGCTCTGTATCATCGAGTTACATCTCCAGCCCTAGGGTAACACAGTCCACCTTAACTAATTAATATAGGCTTTTAATAACCCAAGAGCATTATTATGATTGTGCCCGTCATATCTTCTCAACTTGGACATAAAGGGTTCCAAGGACAGACTCTGGAAAATTATTTTTTTCTTCCTCTTTTTTGGCACTGATAGCAGAAGCCACTAAGACCTAACTAATCACAAGTCTATAAAGTCCCCTCCTTGGAACTGTCCTCAACCTTAGCCCGGAAGCACTTCTCCTCTGGTTGGTCTCGGCTTGCTTATAATAATTCACCAGCCTTGACCACGTGTGGGATTCGGTTCCAAATCCCCAGCAAGGTCGCAGCCCTGTGTGGCCTGGCCCTGGCTCTTGTGTAGACTGGCTTCTCGCCCTTCTCCCCCTGTGTACTTCACTCTGATCACACCTGGCTTCCCTCAGCTCCTGAAGGGCACTGGGCACCTTCCTGCCTCAGGACGTTGGCCAACGCTCTCCCCTGTGCCTGGGATGCTGTGTCCTCCCTGCTTCCCTGCTAACTCCTAATCGTCCGCTGTGCTGGCTTCCGCAGGGAAGTTTTCTTTTTTGTGATCTCTCCAAGCCGGGTTCCACGCGGCCACAGCAGCGTCTACGCAGTGCCACCCTCAGGGCATAATCTCAACTGTAATTAAATCATGAGTTGTGAAATCATTTGCTTAATTAATGTCTGTTTGCACACTGGATCCTCCATTCCAAAATGCAGGGCTGAAGTTCGTCCGGTGCCCAGCACAATTTCTAGTGCACAGAAGCACTTAGTATGTAAAACATGGACACTGGCTATTTATTGTTGAGATGAACCAGCACATAGTCAGCCCTCAGGATGGGGAGCCATTGTCTCCAAATTGCAGTATGCGTCCATCAGAAAATGGATGGAAAATATGCATAACATAGAATTAACTGTTTTGACCACTTTAAAAAAAAAAAGAGAGGAACAGTGAGGGAGAATTGATTTTTTATTTAGTTTTTCATGTGGCTTTCGTTCCTCCAAGACTTCATAGTGTATGTGGTGCTGGGGTTCGAACTCACATCCTTGCACATGCCGGCAAGCACAGTAACCGCAGAGCCACCACTCTAGCCCCTGTTTTAACCATTTTTAAGTGTGCATTCCAGTGGCCTGTGCAGTCATCACCACCAGCCAGCCACAGAAAAATTTTCATCAGAAACTGAAAGTCCATACCCATTCAACAACTCCCTACCCTCCGGCTACCTTGGACCCTCCCAGCTCCTGGCAACCACGGTTCTGCCCTCCTAGAGGGCATCTCAAAACGCAGACTGCTGGGCCCGACTGCCAGAGTTTCTGACTGGGCTCTGGGGAGGGACTGAGAATTTGCATTTCTAACAAGTTCCCAGGGATCTGCTGCTCTGCAGCCCAGAGAACAAACTTGGAGCTCTCTGTGCAGGAGGACCCGGGGCCTGATGCTGCCTACTAAGATTTCATCATATCTCCTGCACACATCAGGAGTTCAGAAAAGGTTGGTGCTGTGGGTTGCTTGCACCTAGCTGCCCATGCAGGAACAGGGAAGTCCTTTGGGCAAAGGTATAGGATGTTCTTCCTGCTTGTTATATTCTCCTGGGGAGATTTTTAAAAAATACAGATGCTTGGGCCCCTCCATAGACAATTACAACCGAATCTCAGGAGTGGAATCATCAGTATTCGTTGAAATTTTCCAGGAGATTCTATTGGGAAGCTGGAGTCTAGAATTCTTGGGTTAAGGAGAGAAGCAGGGGAGGGAAATCCAAGCAGGTACCTGGAAATCAGAAAGACAAACACCTCTAGGGATGGCACCCTGAGTTTTGCAGAAAGACCCTGTGATCTCAGCATGAAAAAGCAATTCTTAGTCAAACCTGCGGGGAGGGGAGGGGAGGCACCTGTCCCCGCGTGTTCTCTAGGGACTGGTTGTGCTGTTCTCCGAGATTCGGATTCACAGGAAAAGCCTGACGCTCTGGAGCTGACCTCTTCCTAGCCAGCTTCCCCTTGGGCTATTATTTCTGGACATCAGCTTGTATTTCCGGGAGTGTACAAAGTTATCTTCGGGTGCATCCTGCAGTTTTCTTTTTTCCTTGTGCTAATTTGCAATAATCATCTTGGCCTCTTCTCTCCAGTCTTGGACTGGGAGCTCTTTTCTCTGTGTTTAAAGTAGGACACCCCTTTGCTATCATGCAACCGTCCTCTCTAAATTAAACCTGGCTGAGGCTTCATTCTGCACAGCGGTCTGCTTACCACGCTTTCTTACTCCGAACAACTGAAACTTGGCAGCAGAAACGATAGATGACTGTCACTTAAAATGCAGTCCGTGGATGGGTGCCAACCGTGAGCTGTTAGCATTCTGTAATGAGCTAGACAGAGAAGATGAGGCTGACTATTGAGAAACATCTGTGGCAACCGGACAGTGGTGCACACCCAAGTGCATGATAGATAGGCCTGTCCTGGTGCAAAGTCGATCAACTCAGGACCTGGGACCTGGGTGGCTGCTTGCGGGTGGAGTGGGTTGGGGTTGAATGCAGCATCATAGAGGGCTGCTGCGTATTGCTCTGCGGTTAAACTCAACCGTTTTCTTTTCCTTATTCTAATGGGAATGTGAGGTATTCTGTTCTGAATTTCTTTTGTGTTTCCCTGATGCTGACTAACGTTGAAGTCTTTGCTTGTATTTATCGGCCTGTTGTGTATTCTGTTCAAGTGTTTTGACCATTTTTTTTTTATTGGGCTTTCAGTTCTTTTCTTAATGAAGAGTAGGAATTATGCTAATGTTCTGGAAATAATTCTTTTGTTGAGTATATGATCAATGGGAATTTAAAACAACTATCACCCAATGAAAGAGTTCCTTCACTCTGTTCTAGGAGCAAGACAATTGGAGACAAACCTTGTGGCCCTACCATGATAATAATACCTTGTGGGATTCTTACTGAAGATCAGTTAGAAATTGACACTCAATTTTTTTGGTTAGGACTTTTTTAAGTTGCAAGTATCACATTCCCAATTCAAACTAGTCCTGGTTAATTTATATCAGAGCTAGGTTCAGGTGTGGCTAGATCCAGGCTTCCAAGCTTCTCTTGCCCCATCAACACTTGCTCTGCATTCTGTGTTGGCTCCGTTCCCCGGCAGCTCTCTCTCTGTGTTAGAGAGAATCATCCCCAGACCCTCTCATGATACTTGCTTGTTGTTTGAGAGAGAACTCTGGTCTCCAGGTGTCTATATAAATTCTCCCAAAGGATGTTGGTGGGCCACGCTTGAGTTATGGCCCCACCAAGGGACCAGTCTGAGTTTGGGTACCACCTTATACAAGGGGAGACAGAATCCTGAGCCTCAGATCCCTACCAGAACATGTATGAACTTAAGGGGGAAGCGTTACTGAAGGATGCACCCATGTGTAATGGGTGTTCACAGCCTCAACTGTGAAGGCAGAAGGAGACCTTGGAAAGATCTGGAGCAAGGCTGAGTGGGCGCAGAGGAGTTGTGCTGGAGAAAGATTAATCTGGCATGACTGGGGTAGGGATACTGAGTGACAGGCCAGGAGGAACCGTAGGTAAATACGCATTTAAGTATGTGTCTCTCTCCATTGTGATTTATCTATTCGTTCCTGTAGCCATGCAACTAACTTTCTCTCCCCCACCCCAGGACTGGGGACTGAAGCCAGGGCTTTGCATGTGCTTGGCACAAATAGTTTAGGCATTAAATTTCTCAAAAGTGTTCCCCCTGCCAAAAAAAAGAAAAGAGAAAAGAGAATGTAGCCTTATTGCTGCAACAGGACACTGAGCAAAACCAAGGTCTGGGGTGTACAAAGATCTGCAGCTTTTTTTTGTGAGATCAGAGACTAAAGATGAGATAATCCTTGCCAATAGACATGGAATTTATCTCTGAGCTTCCTGGTAGCTGAGGAAAAATGGAAAAGCTGATGAATCATCTCACTTGCATTGTTTGATGCTAATATATTTGGAAAGAAGTGTTTTCCTAGGTCCAAATCTTTGGAAATATTTATCAAATAGGTTCATAGATAGAATATATTGAGTAACATATATAACTGATATCCCCTGACCTGATAAAATGACTAGGCCTTCATACAAGCAGCATTTCTGGCCTAGCCCCTTCAAATTTGCTCAAATCAGCCTCAAAGAACATGACTTCACATTCCTGGGCAGGAAATGCTCTTAGGGACCACTCTTGTTTTTCTTTCTTTCTCTTTTTGTTTTTGTTTCTATACACCTGCAATAGTTCTTTTTCTTTTCTTTTCTTTCTTTCTTTTTTTTTTTTTTTTGCAATTCAGTTCTGATACTTGCATGACTTTGAATCTGATGGTTGGTTGGAATATCTGTTTTCATCATCCCTCCTCACTTATGACTTGTAGACTTTTTCCAGTTCTGCATTCCTAGTACCTACCACTCTATCTAGCCAAAGAGGGTGAGTGTGTTAGGAGTGGCTGGAAGGAAGGGGAAAGAGAGAGAGAAAAAAAAGGAAGAAAGAGGAGGAGGTCTATCCCCAGGGAGGGGGAAGGAAGTGGACCCTATCAGAGAGGCTCAAGTCCAGGCTGAGTGGCCAGTTTGTCTTGGTAAGCGCAGGCAGTGGTATCATGGGGGAACTTGTCTGAGGCTATTTGGGGGAAGGAGCAAGGAGCCAATGAGAAGAATAAATTAAAGATTGCCTCGTATTAAAAAAAACTTTAAGAACTTAGCATGTTCAAAAAACAGAAAAAAAAAATCAATGCCCAATGGAGATTTCCATCAATCAATTATGATGAAGAGAAGTGGAAGTTCTTATTTTTATCTGCAAAATCTTTCTCTTGCCCCACCAAGAGCCATGTGGTCCTGGGGGCTGCTGCTCAGGGTTAGGGAAGGCAGGGCCCATGGGCGTGGCTACCCCAGTCTTATCCAGCAGGCTTGGGCAGTGGGACAGGTGAGGTGTGAGCACCATGACCTGCGTGACTCGGGCCATTTTGGTTCTGTTATCCCTGGGAGCTTTCTAATTTTGATCAGTCCACCTCACGTCTTGTCAAAGTATTAAAGGCACCCACATTATAGAAAAAGTTATTTACTTTTTTGCTATGAAAACTTCAAAGGACTTTTCTGATTTTGCTTTTGGAATTCTGTGGCTCTAAGTAACTCATTTATTTTGTGATTAGCCGTGACTTCTCAGGTTTTGCAGCTAATTGTGCATGGCAAAGCAGGAAAACCTAACCTACAAATTGCATCCAACTGCTGCACAATGTTAACACTTATTAAACCTAATGAATAATGACATTTGTACATATTAATAGTGTTTGCTTATTTTCAATTTCTACTTTGCTTTTAGTATCTTGGAGCCAGTGGTATTTTGGATCTCGAGCATTTTTGTGAGGCCTTGCAAAGATTGTGGGCCCCGTACACAGCACCCCAGATACTTCATGGAGAAAAAGGCCTCCTAAACAAAGGGCTGGCCCTGGTCAGGCGGGGCAAGCCTCTCATTAGATAATAGGGATTTGATGTTGGAGGAAAGACACGGGGGCTTTGCTTCTGAATTTGGGACTCACTAAATCCTCCCCATTGTTGAAAGCCTCATTAAGAAGAGGTGGTAAGTAGTTTTGTTTTGTTTGTTTTTGCCACCTGTCTTATTTGGGGACACCAGACTTGACATCACAGACCAGCAGTCCTGTGTTGGTTGTGCTGAGTAACCAGGTAACATGGAAGAGTCCTTCAAACGCTCAGGGACTTCGCTTCCTCTCTTCTGTGAAATGGGTCTAATAATATCAGGGAATCCTGACTCCCAGGGTTGTTTTGAGGATCAAATGAGATAACGTACATGCAAATTTCCTCCTGAAAACACCTGAGATCCTGATAATGGAAGATGGCTTAGGTCAGTGGTGCTCAACCCTGGCTGCACTTTGGGAACATCCCAGAGGCTTTTAAGACATTCTGAAGGAGAGCCCCACCCGAGACGGATTAAATCAGAGCAATACTGGGGTGTTTCCAAAAGGCAGCTCCTGGTGATTCTAACCCGCAGCTGATGTGGAGGCCAGAGGGGCTCAGAGATGCCCCAGGTGCCCACCGCTGGGCGTGTCAAGAAGGTGGGCATGGCTTCCAGGTTACCCTGCCTTGTCCTGGGCTGTGATTTTCGCTTGTTTGGGCTGCACGTGCACTGGCCCTTGATTCTGTGAATTTGGTGGAGATCGTTTAGGCTCAGGAACACGGGTAATTTCCTAGCACACAGGCCAGTTGGACTTCAGGGCTTGCTGTCCTCCAGTGCCATAAGGATGAGTTGAGACTCATGGCCTAGACCTGCTGTAACAATGGCCACAATGTGCTGACCTCAAAGAGCAGAAGCTCACTCTCTCATTGTTCTGGAAGCCAGAAGTCTGAAATCAAGAATTGGCAGGGCCACGTTCCCTCTGAAGCTTCTAAGGGAGGCTCCTTCCTCGTCTCTTCTGGCTGCTGGTGGCTCAAGGTGTCCTTAGCTGGTAGCACATCAGTCCGTCTCCACATGGCCATCTCCCTCCTCTCCTCTTCTATCTGAACATTTTTCTCCTTCTTGTAAGGACACAAGTCATTGGATTTACAGCCTACCCGGTAAATTCAGGATGACTTTGTCCTGATTTCCTTAGCTAAATCATATATGCAAATGTTCCTTCCAAATCAGGTCCCATTCACAGGTCCTAGGGTTAGGATCTGGGCGTATATGTGACCCGCCAGATCACTTGACCTAGAGGCAGATGTCCTTTCTACCATCGCTTCTTCCTCCAGTTCTTCTGCTCCTCTCAATGTCTCAAAAGGATGCTTCCAGAGTGGACTGCATTCTCTGTTGGGATGGAGGGAGGACTTACGTTATCGCCGACTCTTGGGTTTGGTGCTTGAACAAACCCCGCTCTGCTGGTGTCTGCAGTTCTGGATTCCTCAGCCTCCAACAGGCTGACCCTGTTGTGGGCCTTATGTCATTTGGCTCTCACAGTCACTGGCAGGTGAGTTGCTGCCGTCACCATTTCCACACTTGAGGAAGCCCAGGATGCACACGTTTGCCCAGAAGACCCTCAGATGAGGATTTGAGGGAAAGCTCATTGGAACAGGGATTCATAACAAACTGGTGAGGTTGTGAAGTGAGGCAGGGGGACAGAGGAGCCAGCCCTGTGAGCAAGACAGGGCTGCTGGCAGCTGGGTTCGGGTGCACTGGGGACCCCTGGGAGTTCGTTTGGAACCCACCTCGTGTGTGAGGAAGCCATGCCCTGGATCCACATCTCCAGCTGACACTTGTTCAGAGCTATTTTTGGGCACCTTAACCCCTGGGTCCTCCAGCTTGCTCCTGCTCTGCTCACTTGCAGGACAAACTGATGACCCAAGAGACCCTTGGACAAAGAGTTTGCAACAGGAAGTGCCAAGGAAGCAGGCCGAGGCTGTGGGGCTCAGGACAGGATGCACAGGACTCCGAGGCCTTTACTCTTAGGGCCTCACCCTACCTTGGGGGCAGACCCACAGCTCTCATGCCCATCCCACTGCTATCCTTCAACCTACTGGCACCCTGTACTGTTTGCAACATGTCCTGAAGCCCACAGCCTTTGAGATCAAGTCCAGAAGATTCCTCTCTTGGAAGCTTCTGCAGTGTGTGTTTTTGTGTGATGGGTTCGTGTGACCCAGTGACATGCATCATACTTGAAATATTTCCACTGCTGACAAAAGAAATCAGCTCTGCCCGCCATAGTGCTTGGCTTATTAGGGGAAAATGGAAAAAAGGCATTAAATATTAATGCTGCATATTTTCCTCTCCCTCGGAGCCTTCTGTGAGGCTGATCGTTGCCCAGCCAGCAGAGCCTTCTGTCTTTTTTCTCTCGATGATGACAGGGGATAGGAAGGACCTTTGAGAAGGCAGTCAGAGGCAGGTGTGTGAAGCGAGGCTCCAACCGGTTTTTTAGGTCCCCGTTTGGGAGCGTGCCTGTCTCCTTTGAATGCCAAGGATGCAGCTCCATGAAATTTCAGCTCTGGCAGAAAGTCTGCCATTCTACCTGTGCAGCCTGGCAGGTCCGCAGCAAGGACAGAGTGTGGCTTCTTGCAGGAAAGGTGGCATCTGAAGAGGCAGGATGGGAAGAAGGAAGCTGCGAGAAGCAGTTGATAAATCCCGAGCGGCCAAGATGAACCTCTTAGTTTGTTAATTTTCAGCAAATATCCGATAAAGAGACCCTCACTTTCTAAGCCCAGGCTGGGGAGGAAGTACGTGCAGGCATCTTGGAGGCCTCGGAAAGCCATTCTTCAGAGATGTTGGTGTTTCATTTGGCTAATCTTCGAAAATTCTGCACAAAAATCAAAAAGAAATCCCTAAGAGGAGTTCTCTTTTAAAAAGCTGGGAAGTTCGATTTCTTAGTTGTTTTTTTTTAAATTAATTTTTCATGACACAAGCAATGCATTAATCCAATTTTGTAAAGATTAAATCATTACACGCAAGGCTAGAGAGCTCCCCGCCCTAGGTCGACTGCCCCTCGTGAACTGGTGTGCAAGAGCTGGGGCTTTGCAGCAACCCCATCACCACCATGGCAAGGTGGCCATAGGTTTTTATGTCTGTCTGTCTGTTTCTGATGCTCCCCATGAAAAATGCTTCTGTTATGAGATCCACTGTGGTTTGGACTCCTGGCTGCTGCCTCTTGTCCCCTTCCCCATGTGCTGTCTTTTCAGGGGAATGGTGGATTTCCTCTGGGTATAATCCTGTGTCTGAGCGCAGGGGCCTCGAGGGCTCTCTGCATCCCCTGGCATCGGCTGAGCTTCTCTGCTGGGCTTTTCCTCTTTGTCACAATCTGTCCTTCCCTGCTCCACCTCCTCTTCTGGCCCAGGCCCTTGTGGATGTGGCTAGGGCTACCCTCCTGGGGCAGCTTAGACACCTTGCTGGTCCCTGGGCCCTTCACCTGCACCATTCCTTTTTCCCTCCTTCCCTCTCGATCATGCGCTTGCTTCAAGTCCACACCCTCTGCAAAGTCTTTTACTGTCTGTCCCTGCACTATAGGCGTTACCACTTGGAACTCATCTTCCGTTAGCGCTAGAGGTCTGGGCCACAACCTCTCTGGCGGGCTGCCTGTGTGCTTTTACTCTCACGCCACGACGACTCTGGCAGGGCAGAGTCGGTATCTCGGTCAGTCAGTCAATCACTTAGTCAATCAATCATCATCATGGTAGCAGTCGTTAAGGACTGTTGTATTCCTGGCTTGGTTCTAGGTGCTTCATATCTGTCAACTCACTCCATGCCATTCCTATTTACGGCTAAGGATCTAGGACCAGGGGAGCTTATGAGCCTTGTTCAAAGTCCCATAGCTAGAGGCGGTCAGAAGCATAATTAAAACCCAGGGCTGACTCCTAAGGGTATGAACGAGAATGACCAGGGGGTGTGCACCTGCTGGTGCACATCTCCTAACTCTGCTTGCTCGGTGCCCTGGTCCTAGATGCCCCACCTCTGTGTCCATGCAGAACCCCCGGAGGGCAAGCCCTGGAGTCCACGGCCCCTCCGCCTGCCCTTTGCTTGGGCACTTGGAGAGCTAAGATCTGAAAGGGGAGCGGGAGGGCTGCCTGTCAGGTGGGCAGGCTCCAGGGACCCCCGGCGAAGCTGTCAGCAATTAGGTTAAACGATCGTCCAAAGGCCAGCGCTGCGGAAAGATCACGGGAAGACATTAGCCACGGCTGTTTACAAGTGAGCCGAGAAGCTCCTTAGTGGCTTTCTGGAGGAGGGAAGACAGGTCCCTTGAGGGAAAATTAGGCAAATTGTGTGCCTGTTCGGGCCATGTGGGCTCCAGTCCCCACCGGGGAAATTAACTTGTCACCGGCCTGGCTGTCACTTGTGCTGTTTGCATGGCACCTGTGTTTCAGCACCCTTGCAGCCGCAGGGAGGTGTACGTGCCTGGAACCTCAGACGGGCTTCCCTTAGGGTGCTTCATGATGTGGCCGCGTGGTTCCAACTGCTGCTCTGCCTACTCACCTCCTCCCACACCGGGCGCAATCACCCAACCCTTTGTCTGCACCCGTCGAAGCCTGCCTGATCCTTAGGAGCCTCCAGCTCTCTGCTGAGCTGCTCTCTCTGCTCTCTGTCACATCTGGCCTCTTCCACTCAAGCACTGTGAGAGTGGTGGGGTCCCCAGCTCCAAGAAGGGGCAGAAGGGACATGGGGGAAACAAGGCTCAGTGGTCAAGGGCGCGAAGTGTCTCTCTGCAGGACTTATCAGAGCCTTCAAAGTGCTAGAAAGGGGTTGCTATCACATAATCAAAAATCTCTGCTCATGGAACAGTGTGACTTCTCCAGTGTGTCCGCTTCTCTATAAACACACGGGTGTAAGCTCTACAACTGCACAGACCCGCAGGAGAGTCCTCCTCAGCTCCACTGCTGCTTGTCCTCCTCTGCTCTACAGGGCTCCTGCTTCCTCATGCGAAAGCAGGGAGAGTTGGTGATGGGATGAAGTGGGAGGCAGTTCTCAGAGCGTAGCAGGGGAGGGCTCAAGGCCACCTTCTGATTCTTGCCCAGCCGCAGCCTCATGCCCCAGAGGACCTCAGCCCACCGGCAGCATGGACGTTTTTGAGTGCATTTTCCCCACAAGATTGTTAGCCGCTTGAAGGCAAGGGTTGCGTCTAGTTCCCCTGTCCCTGCCTGACCTGTGGAGGGTGATTGATATGCGTTATTGCGTCCCTGTTGAATCTTGTCACTTTTATAGTTTTGTGGACTCATAAGAGACTACTCATCTCTTGGAAAGTTTTCAGGATCTGGTGGGGCTTATGCATGACATACTTGAGCTCAGGAGGCCTAAATGGATCTTTTTTTTTTTTTAAATCCACTACAAACTTGCTTTGTATAACTTTAAAAACTTTTTTTATTTCTCTGTAAAAATAGCTGCTCATTGTATTTAGAATATATGGGAAAGCATAAGGAAGAAAGTGAAACTTAGCAACAATCCCAACCATTGCTAATATTTTGATATGTAGCTCTTCCGTCTGTTTCACTGACTTTGCACGTGTGTATATGAATATGTAAGTATATTATATAGCACTTAAGTATGTATTTAGTGAAATGAATTATAACCTGCTTTGTCTACTTGACCATATGTGGGAACCATGTTGACATTAGCAAATCTTCTTCTATATGATTTTAAGTGGCTGTATGGCATTCTGCTGTGTGAACATACATGATTTGTTGAACCATGATTTAGTTTGGTTGTTTCTATTCTTCTGTTTCACAAACAATGAAGCTATGTATATCCATCCAGCGAATCTTTTTTTTTTTGAGAGAGAGAATCAACTTTATTTAGTTTTACATCTGGTTTTTATTGCTCTGCCAGTTGTGTGCATGGTACTGGGGTTTGAACTTGGTCCTTGTGTATGCCAGGCAAGCGTGATACCACTGAGCCACCAGCCCTGCCCCCATCCAGCAAATCTTTAAGAACATCCTCGGTTATTTATTTAAGATAAAATCTTAGAAGTGAAATTTCTGAGTCAAAAGTTAATAATGTACAGCTAATTCTTAATCAAGGAATATTCACGACCTGTCAAATATTAGTCTAGAGAAGAAGTCAGCAAACTGCAGTCCATGGGCCAAAGCCAGCCCCCTGCCTACTCTTTAAGTAAAGTTTTATTGAAGCACAGTCATGCACATTCATTTACATCTGTTCTATGTTTCCTGGCTCTGCAGTGGACGAGCTAAGCAGTCACAGTGAAGGCTACATATCCCACAACAAAGTACTTACTCCCGGCCTTTCACAGAAAAAGTTTGCTCTTCTAGACGTTGAAACTGTTCAAGCTTGAACTTATGTGGTCCTTGCATGTGTGCTAAGTTTCAGGAAAAAAATAGCAAATGCAACCACGTCATCATTGACCATCCTGGGGTGACCTACTAGTTGTCAAATTCAATGGTGAAGTTTCAATCTTTACCCTCGTACTCTTGCATATTTCCAACAAAAGGTCATTTCCTCATTATTGAACCTTTGTCTCTTGTGTCCTCAGCAATCTTCTTCTCCATGTTCCTGCAGAACTTCCTTCTTAGCAGGCTAAGAAATAGTTCAGTGGTTAGGAGCTGGTACTGTGCAGATGGAGATGGACTTTTTTTTTTTTAAGAGTGAGAGAGGGAGAGTGAGAGACAGGGAGAGAGAATCAGTTTTATTTAGTTTTTTATCTGGGTTTTGTCTCTCTGAAACTCAGTTGTATATGTGGTGCTGGGGTTTGAACCCGGATCCTCATGCATGCCAGGCAAGCGCTCCAATCACTGAGCTACTGCCACAGCCCCCTGGTCTAGCTTTCAATCCCAATTTCTTTGTTTAACAGTAACTGACTTTGAGACTCAGTTTCCCTGTCTGATAAATGAGTCAATCAATAGCAATTTTTGAGAAGTCCTTAGCTTTCATGCCAACACATGCTCAGTGCTTGATAAAGAGTGGCTGGCATGTCTCCATTACTTTTCCCGGAACCTCACCCTTATTGACTCTGAAATGATGGCATCGTTCCCCAGGGCTCTTGTCTTTCTTTTCAGCTACTGCTGAACCTGCTCCCCACCCCAGGCCTCATATATCATCTTCCCATAGGAAACTTCTATACAGCTGAGATCATTCCTTGGTGTCCAATAACCTTCCAGTTGAGAAACTCATGCAAACTTTTGTCCAAAGCCATCAAAAAGTCTTTAAAATAATTGTTAGCTCCTCCCTTGAAGCAATCCGAACTTCAACAAAACCTGTACTTGATTTAAATAAGAAATTCCATCTCAGCTCTCTTAACCTTCCTCATTCCCTGCCCTCTCTCCCCCTCCCACACTGACCACCAGAAATCATTGGTTTCTGGCAATTTCGTAGAATTTAAATTCAACAGGAAAGACATGAGTCCAGTTCCGTCTGGCCAAAGGATGTTTCCAGAAGGTTTGAAGGCGTATCAGTTCCAGCTTCCAAATCACGGATCATCCTCCAAAATATTTAACTGCAATCAATAATTGAGTTTTTAAAATGCTGCCCGATTTTTCTTCCTAAAGAGAAACAAGAAACGAGAAGCCAGAGCACAGAGACATATTCCAGGGGAGCGGGCTCTGCCGACTGTGAGCCACTCGTCATGATCCAAAAGATTTACTGAGAGGCATAATTAATTGGAACTTATTTCAGTGGAAATTATTTCCCTTCATCTCATTACAGAAACAAAAGAAGATTATAGGCCAGGGAATCCATGAGGTTTCAAGAGAATCTATTGATGAATGAAGTTGGAAAGAGTTGACACATGGTCAGAGATGGTTAACATCCAGAAATTCCTACAAAGAAACAGCAATTCCTTCCCATTAATCCTGCCTCGCCTCTTTGATCTTGATTGGTAACATAGCTGCAAGCCAGGCATTAAGCTACCCTGGTATTCAAGGCCCCGAAGAGCTTGCCCTGTAGAAAATTCTTCAAGAGCTTGGGGGATTAAAACTAATAATGGCGGTAGGAGTAATAATAATAGCCCCCAAACAATCAAGCAAACCAATGACATACAAACGTAGAAAATGTGACTAAGTAGAGAATCTTTAGGAAAGTTCTAAAACTGTCCATATGCCCCGAATGCTGGCGATGACCTGTGCACTTGGGTTAATTTGCACCCCAAGTCATTAGCAAAGGGTTGAGTTGGGTCTGCAAATTTTGGGCCACAGTTGGTTGCCCTTGTAGGATGACATACTTTGAAGAAGGGAGCTGGGGAAGACATAATATTGGGGGGACACTTGAAGGGTAGTAGATCTCTTACTGATTGCTCTTCTCCAAGACTCTGGGACTGTGGAACATTTGTGGCAACTCTCTTGAGGTTCCAGAAGTGAGATGGGACTTCTATCTTCTTTCACGTCATCTGACCCAGCAGACTGAGCCGCGAATCTGCCGACATTCTTTTACCTCTGGAAGTGGCCTGAGCTCGTTAAACATTCCTTTCATTCTAGAAATGGGGGAAGAGGCGTTATCACCCAGCATAGCCGTGGTCAGCCCACTGCTCCAAATTGTCCAGTTAAAGAAAGTTTAAAACATGTAAGTTCTGTCGGGAAGAAATGCAAATAAGGTGGCTCAGGGTTAAGATTTTGAGTGGTTCAGTGGTGAAAATTATGCCCTTGTTTATGAGAGGAAATGGATT
>PVKS010003077.1:0-67126 GCA_004027875.1 Aplodontia rufa
AAACCCCAGCACCACGTACACAACTGAGTGTTGGAGCAACTAAGGCCATGTGAAAAACTAAATAAAATTGTTTCTCCCTTTCTCTGTTTCTCTCACTGTCCCTCTCTCTTAAAAAAAAAAATTTAAAAAAAATCATAATTTTCTGGGCTGGAGCAGTGGCTCGGCAGTTACGGTGCTTGCCTGGCATGCGCAAGAACATGGGCTCAAACCGCAGCACCACGTACACAGCTGTGTGTTGGAGCAACTAAGGCCATGTGAAAAGCTCAATAAAGTTGTTTCCCTCTTTCTCTGACTCTCTCACTGTCCCTCTGTCTTTAAAGAAAAAGAAAAAGAAACTGGATTGGGTCATTTGGATGAGGAATGATAAAGATTCTGGGATTTCGTTCTTATGACAAGACTTCAGAGAATGCTACTGAGGAAGTTAAAGATATATTGAATTCTCAGAAGGGAAATATCTGTTTTTGTTGGCTTAATAATATAAATGTGTTTCCTTTATCTTTTAGACTCAGGTTGTTTTTTTAATTGAGCACATTCTTTATATAGAACATTTGATTTGGAAACTCAGGTTGAAAACATTTCTTGGTAAATTTGTCTTGCCTTTAAAATTATTTAAGACACATGCTCACGGTTAGGTTACTCATCCTTGACTTTTTATCTGCCTTTTAAAAAAATTTTTCCTTTGTAGCTATATCTCATGTAGGTAATCCTAATGTATAATCTCGGAAATGCTTTAAAGCACAATCACATGCTAGTTTTCTAAAATTAAGAAAAACAGCTTGTGTTAAATTCCTTTCAAATTTTGTTCCAGTATTCTCTTTGATAAATTACAAAGTTAGGTTTTTCAAGATAATATTCTATATAAGAATAAATGAACTACAGACTTTATATTCCATAATTTATACAGAGCACCCCCCACACTTTTTTAATTCAACAAAGAAAGATTGAATACCTAATGTGTCAGATGCCTTGCAAGACAATAGAATAGCCATAGAATAATGGTAACTGGATTTTTGTAGCCTGGACCGTAGAGAGCTGGGATGACCTGAGAATGTTTGCAGCTTTTGTGGACAAATTAAGCTTTAGAAGTTCACAATAGAGAAAGTATTTATTATTGTTCATAAAACATTTCCATCTTAATATTCCTAAATTAACAAAAAGTACAGTCTCCTGAGACATAACAAAATGAAATAAATGTAACAATGTGTTTTATTTTCTGTTCTTCATATTTTAGTGACTTGAAGCTGTTTTGAGACAAGATATCTACCTGCATGCCACTCTGATATTGAAAATGGTATGGGTGGCATTCTTTTCTATGCTTGATTATCATGTACTAGAAATGACCTCAGCATATAATTGATCATGCTTTTTAATTATTGTCAGAAATAGTGGCATAAGTTCAACCATTCAAAACTCAAATCATAGTTATGGCAGATGTCCTCCAGCAGTTATTGGCTTCTATCCAACAATTCCGTGTAACAGGTCAAATCACTCAGTTATCTCTGGATACATTTTACCAACTAATCTATCTTGAAAGTTCACCAGGAGTTAAATTATTTAAAATTAAATAAATGTTATAGATATAATTTGTGACATAGTTTATGTCTGGGGATGGGTAGGAATAATGATAGCTACCACCTCAGAAATCATCTGGATTAAAAAAAAAAGAAAGAAAGAAATCATCTGGATTGTTTGTCTATTTGTTAAAACAGAGGCAAAAATACTTTTTTGAGAAAATCACACCCATTCTCATAACTTCTTTGGCCCATTTCCAAGCAAAGGTGGCATGGCTTGTTTTCAAAAATATATTTGAAATGTATTCTGTTAGCCAAGTGTCAAACATATAACTTCACTTTAAAATTGCAACATAGAAGTTTCAGTCCACTTATTTATTTGTTTATACTTTTGTCAATCAATATTAACCTTGAACTCTTTGACGTCCAGATCTTCTCAAGCATTCCTTCCAAGAAACAATATTCATGGAAGATACATGATGCACAGATTATTCTGAGTATTTTGCATCTTATTCTGGGGTCAGGCCAGCTGCATATTTATAACACATTGTTTTGGAATAATAGTGATTGCTTTTACTGCATTTTCTCAGGAGAATGACACTGAATCATTAGGGAACATAATAAAAAAAACATAATAAGAAACAACAGTCATTAGCAGGACTAACCCCAGGGATATTGAGGACATTTTCACTTTTATCACACATAAAGCAGATCACATAACACTCTGTTTCCCTTACAGGAATTGTGTTTCCTTACAGGAACTGTGATCAAATTTCCGTCTTTGTTTTGGGAAACAGCTCACCACTAGCAACTTGAATCTCTGTATATGTTCTTGTGTATTACCCCTTCTTTCTGCTTTATTGTATTTTCTCCTGGTTTATTTTTTTATTCAGTATCTTGTTTTTTTTTTTTTATTCTGTTCTGTGTCATGCATTGGCATAATCAGGTTTTTTTAAGTCATATTAATTTTAAGTGAAATATTTTCAAAACTATATGGGAAATAAAAGCATTCAAGTTTTTAGAAAAGGATCCATTTCCTCTGTGGTCAAATTCAGAAATGTGGTCATAGGACTGGGTTATTGACAAGGAAGGTCTTTAGAGGGCAAAAAAACACTGAAATTGTGGCATTAGTTTTGTTATAAGGGAATCTAGAAATTCCCCAAGATGTTAAAAGCAGGAAGAGTGGGAGGGAAGATAGTGAGCTGACCATATCTGTGTTTTAAGACCATCACTGAGTGCCTATAAATCCACGCAAGAGAAATGAGAGGTTCCTAACACACAGAGCGGTCAATGGCATGGGAAATTTTCATGTGTAAGAAGCTGAAAAATTGTTTTGAAAGAAGATGCTTAGGATGTAGGAGATTTCCAGAGGTAACAGTGAATGGATTGGTGTAAGTAGTAGGCACAGCTGAGGAAAAGCACATCAGAGCAGGAATGGGAATCGAAAGATGTGTGTGTGTGTGTGCGCGCGAGTGTAGGGATCCTCATTTGGGTGGACTTTAGATGATGTTATACTGTGGGTATATTATATGAAAAGCAGCCCATGTAGCAACCCAACAATGTTCAGGGGGAAATGATCAAATTATAAGACCTGTGACCTAATAATCGGATTAAACAATTTGATGGATTAGTGATTTGATGGTAACAGTTGACAGGTGGGGGTGTGGCTGGATAAATTAGATCACTAGGGGAGGCATGACCCTGGGAATTATATTTTTTCTCTGCTCCTTGCTCCCTGTCTCTGCTTCTCTGTTGCCAGCAACTGATTAGCTTCCCTGTACCACACCCTGCTGCCTTTGATGCCGGTTCCGTGGATGTTGGGTTCGTGTCCTCTGGGAGTCGAAGAATGAAACTCAGGGACACTGAGGCAAGCGTAGGAGATGGATTTTATTTTATAGAAAGTAAAGCATAAGGAAAAGAACAGACTTCCCCCAGAGTGGGGGAAGGGGACAGAGCCGATGAGGCAGTGAGGTTTTCTTTTTTTAATATGACGTCCTCGTCTCAATTGATCACTGCTTCCCTGCCCCTGGACCTAGGACACAGGTGCAGGGAATTCTGGTCCAGCCTTGGGTTTGCACCTCAGCATCAAAAGAAAGAATATGGCAGAAGGGTGTTTGCATTTCAAGCCACCTTGCCAGACCGTCTCATTAGCATTGGGGGATGTCAAATTGATCTTAAAGGAAAAAAACGGTTTTCCCTTGATTGTCTGAGCTAGTCTTTGATCCTGGACCACACGCATCTTTATTAGCAGAGGGAGTCGCTCTCTGGATCGCCATTGTTAGGGAGGGGATGTGAAGCTGATGTGCACCTCTGCTTGCTTAGGGCAGTGGAATGCTCTTTGCCCTCTCAGGAAAGATGACCATCAGTTAATTTTCTCCTTATCAACCCACATTGTTCTGCCTACACTGACTGCCTAACTTTTCTGCCTCACCATGATGTTCTGCCTCAGCCTATCAATGGAATAAGGTGAACATGGACTGAACCTCTGAAACTGTGAGCCCAGATAAACTTTTCTCTTTCTAAGTTGTCTTCTCAGATATTTTTGCTCCAGCAATGAAAAGCTGACTAACACAGCTGATAAGGATAGAAGGTCTGGATAGAACTAACTAGTACCTGGTTCCAAATGGCAGCTGGTCAAGTAGTGTCAGGACCTAGTCCCTGTCTAGCCATCACTTTGAATCTTGACTAGCCACGAATTTGGCACAGATTTCCATTTCCTCTTTTATCTCTGCTTACAAAAATAGGTGTTAGTTCCTTTGATAAACTCATGCTTTCCCAGAAACTCACAAATCTAGAGTCTAAATGAGTAAGGAAACAAATTGACATTGTACTGAGTGCAAAATGTACAAAATCAATATATTTGGGATACTATTTTGATAGGAACCCACCCAATGCCTTTCAGTCACTGGGACCCATCTTGTAGGTACTGATGAGAGGGCACTCTGAATGCCATCCAGGCTGGTTCTCAGCCAAAGTTCTACGTCCCCTTGCCCGGTACTTGTGCCATTCCGTACCTCTAACTCCACTCCTGAGTTTGTCTAGTTCCTGACCTTTCAGATCATATCTTCTACTCCAGACCCTAAATTTATTCCTCAGCACTGATGACAGATTTAGTGTCCTAGAATGATCTTTTGTGCTCCTGTTTCAAATATGATTTTATACGAATTGTTCTCTGCATTCTCTTCTATGCGCGCATACACACACACACACACACACACACACACACACACACACACCAGATAACTACCCTCCTGATCAAATGTGCTAGCAGGTACTCAGCCAGCCCAATGATCAGAGTTAGACACTTTACCATCACAAAGGCCTAAAAGAACAAACCTCCTCTGTCTCCCATCTAATTCTTTGTATCCAGCATCTTATTCCCTCCATACCGCTCCTCCCTAAGTCAGCTGCTGATCTGATTTACCCCAGTGCATCACAAGAGTGACTGGAATTTCTCCTAAGTGTTAAATATATACTTCAATTCACTCTTCTCTGGATTTTGTCATGAAAGTGTTAATGTTTCTATTAAGTGAGGAGGATGAGTAATTTGTTAGTGCACAGAGACTCTGGGGCTATTAAACCTTTCAGGATGAGAACCACCCACCGCACACATGTAGCGAGCCCTCCTTTTCACCTCTTTTCAGCACCTGCCATATTAGAGTAACCCACAGGCAGGAAAGCAGATGGGGGATAGAACGAGGTAAGACACAGGACTAGAAATGTACAATATTGTTTAAGTAGGTGCTGTATTCACGCATACAGGTCATGAGCCTGAAAGTTGGGGAATCGTTAGAGAAGTAGCAATTAAATTATTCACATGCTTAGAACACTTCATATGATTAAAAAATCATTTGCTGTTAACATTCAAAAGTTACAATAAGAAAGCTAAGATCAAAAAATTTTAAATCAATTGCTTGAGTCACACAGTCTACTAAAAACAATAGCTGTACTATTCTGCATGTGCCCTTCTTGGACCTTATCACACTTGTTCATTTAATTGCCAAAACATTATTATGAGGTATTGACTTAGCTATCATCCTTCACCTATTACTCAGTCACTGAACAGAAACGGTAACTGGCTCAGAACACACAAGTGATAAAGAGTAAGGCGAGGCTCAAACACAGGAAGATTCTCTCAGAGGCTGCATTTTTATCCTCCTACCAAGCTGCCCGCAGAAGGGGAAAAAGACTGATTCCCTCCTCCACCAGCACTCTTTGGCTTTCAGCAAGTGAACACCGAAACAGTGCATCTATTTGGATTGTCCCTGGGGGGAATCCCACTATGAAGTGGGAAGGGAAAGGTGCCTTTTTTTGGTACTTTGATAAAATGCAGGAAAAAAAATGAAGGCTCTTAATCAGTTTAATCCCAAGAGATGTTGGTTGGCTGCTGTAAGTCTGTGTAACTCCTTGGTATCATTGGAAGATAAACACACAGCCCCCACAGGAAGCTATTTGGTTTGGGTAGCAATGATTTTTGACATTCAGGAAACTTGCAGAGCGTACAGAAACATAAAGAGCTTCTCACTGTTCTTCTCAGTGGTGATAAAATGTTCCATAAATAAACACTGCACTTTGTTTCCTTCTTAGTAAAATTATCTTTGCTGCTTTGATAGATTTTTCTAGTACTGAGAGCAACCTGTCCTAACCTCTGTTGGAAGAAAATGAGAAATCATCCCTATATGCAAGATAAGACAAATCTAATAGTTATGTTTGCAAACATCAAATAGCACTGGGCTAAAGAAGTGCCATATAAAGCTATCAATTAATTTTGTTGTAACTGTATGCACCTGTGAACAACTGCTTAATTAAAGAGGCAAACAGAAATCTCTCACAATAATACCTCACATTACTTGCACTTATGTGCCTGTCAATTAGCTGGAGTGGATAAACACAGTTGGAATCGAGCCATGCGGACTTCTGGTAAAGAAAGAAAGGAAAGAGATAGAAGCAGGAGATAAGCAAACAGAGAAAGGAGGACCCACAGACAAATATAGACCATTCTCTATGGGATAAATATCCATTTCAATAAAGGAAATGAAAGTAGATGCTTTACACCGAAAGGACCTGACTCCCTCAATCACCGGAACAAAGAAAATGAAGCTTTCATATACAAATATACATCAAAAGGAAAAGGAGCCTGAGCATCTGGGCTGCTTGCAAACACGAGCTTAGTGCTGGTGTTTTATCTATATAAAAGAAAGCAAGGAGAATCCCTGGGCAACTTGTCTCCCAAGGTAATAATATTCCACCTCAAGGTCTCTCCCCAGTCTCACTCTGTCCACAATTGTTTAGTCTTTCAAAAAAAACAACTTTGGCAATGTGCTGAGGAAAAGGAGCTTAAAACTTGTGGGAAGAGAATGTCAAGGTTCCCCGTGAAAGAAGAGATGGATTGTACCAGTTGGAAATTGCCAGTTGTCTCCAGTGATTTATTTTGCTAATTGAAGTAAAAAGACTATGGAGTTATGAGATTGAAAATTGAACAGGCAACATTTGAATTATGATGAAATTATAGCCCACCACTAAAAGCCTCCTTCAACCTGTGTTATCAAAGCGAGTAGTGAAATCGTAGCTGCTCTAATCCAGATGCTCTTGAGGAAAGTTAAATGAGTCTTGGGAAAGCAGACAGCACATTTGCTTTATGACCAGAGAACAGTCAAACAGTCACTGAGCTTCTGAACGCACACAGGGCTGGAAGTTTCTGGGGGTCTGAGATTATGCATTACTCTAGGTTTCCCTAGTACCTAATACAGTGTCTGGCACTCAGTTAAACTCAGAACAAACTTTAATGAAAATTATGCTTTGTTAAAAAAAAAAAATCTCATGTCCTACCGTACTCTTCTAGTTCCCGAGGTTTTGAAGCACAGACTAAGTTTTATTTTATGAGTAGAATCACAAAAATTTTAACTGGAAGCAAGCCAGACTCACTTAACAGAGTGGTTTGCTGCTAAGTCCTTGCTTGTCCTGAGACATAAATCTAAAAGAGAAAATATTTAAGGGATCAAGTGTCCACAGGTGTGGTCCACGTGTGTGCCAAAAATACCATATGACTATATACTTCTCCTAACTTTTAAACCAAGGGTACATTTCTATGGCAAATATGAAGTAATCACTTAAAACAGTGCCTAAAATAATGTGCAATTATTTATCTGTGATAATATGCTCCAAATCTGGCCTATCACCTGTCTTTGTAAATAAAGCTTTGTTGGAACACAGCAGCTAATTCATTTACATGTTGTCTATGGCTGCTTTCACACTACAGCGGAAGAGTTGATTAGTTGAGACAGAGACGATATAACCTGCAAAGCCTATAATATTTACTATCAGGCCCTTTACAGAAGAAGTCTACTGATCCCTGATTTACTTGATATGACTGCAATTTTTTTTTAATCTTACAAAATGTCATGCACTGTGGTGTATCTCATTAGCTCATTAATGTGGTTTATTTCGTTAAATGAATGTGACAAATATATGAGGTTGATTTGATTTTTATCCCCATTTTCCTAGTTGAAGCTTACAAATGTTAAAGTAACTTGACTATTGTTCAGAGGTCAATCACTCCTTGAAGCCACATGGCTGAGTTGTTAGGTAAAGCCTCAGTTTATTTCCCTTTATATTCCAGTAATATCTGTATTTACCAATGAAAAGAATTTTCACATTTTTACTTTTGTTGATCATGTGTCTTACCTCCTACCAACGAGACTGGTTTGTTCTTATCCACGGCATGAATTTTTAGTGATTATAGCATCACAGGTATTCACTAAATTCTTATCAAATGCATGAATGAATGAACACCTGATTCTGCGCATGCTAAAATATCAGTCAGCTCAGGCTGTCACAACTAAATGCCATAGACTGAGCTGCTGAAAGAACTAAAAAGTATTTTATCACAGTTCTGTTGGCTAGAGAGTCCAAGATCAAGGCTCTGACAGACTGATAGACTTCAGTGTCTGGTAAGGGCTCTTTTCCTAGCTCACAGATGTCCACCTTCATGCTTTGGTTTCACAAAGGAAAATGAAAGGGAAAGAGAGAAAGAGAGAGTAAGAGAGAAAGAGAAAGAATTCAGTTATTTCTTCCTCTTCTTTTTTCCCTTTTCTACTTTGTTCTGAATAAGTTGCTATTACAAGTTTTCTTCTTCTTTCTCTTATTATGGGCCCCACCACTATTGGATCAGGATTCCACACTTGTAACACATTTAACCTTGCTCACTTCCTTAAAGGTCTGTCTGCAATAGAGTCCCATGGAGAGTTAAGTCTTTAGCACAGCATTTGGGGAAGGAGCAATTCAGTCCATCACAGCTAATACTACAGACATCCTGGGGTAAGATGACTGGCCCAACTTCCACTTTCAGTCTTCTCTGCCTTGCTGTGTTTATTTAGAAGCTGTAAAAGTTAACATTCTCCCTTACAACTAGAAATGGCCATAGGATTGAGATCTGCCAAGGAGTGGACATTAGTTAGCTCAACCTATTGCCCTCTGCCTTCTTCCTGCCTGGAATGCAGACATGGTATCTGGAAGTGTAGCAGCTATCTTTGTATCAAAAAGTACAGAGGCACTCACTAACTGTGGGAGTGTTGGAAGTCCCTGAATCCTCAGTGCTATTAAGGATCAGCACATCGCTCTAGAACTTCCTGTTTCAGATCTCTTATTACATGATAGAATACTTGCAGCCAAATGGAGTTCCAATTTGTATAATCCGGCATAAAGGAAATAACTCTGCCCTGTTTGCTGGAAGAAGTGGAACTAGTTCTAACACTACTTAGCGCCATGATATTGAGTGAGTTCTTTGTCTCTAAGAATTGAGCTAGACGGGGGCTGGAGCGGTGGCTCAGCAGTTACGGTGCTTGCCTGGCATGTGCAAGTACACAAGTTCAAACCCCAGCACCACATATACAACTAAGTTTCAGAGCAACAAAGGCCACATGAAAAACTAAATAAAATTAATTCTCTCATTCTCTCTGTCTCTCTTTCAAAAAAATTAGCTAGATGACTGCTAGAATTTCTTCCAGGCATAAAATATAAAATTACATAGCTTTATGGTTCATTCAGTGAAGTAGTTGAGAATAAGTTAGGGCAATCGTAAATAGTACATTAAAAACTCATCTCAGAAGGAGATCTCTGACCTCCACAAGATATACATTTAACTCAGCGGTTCTTCTGTGGGAAACAGTAACATGGGGAACCCAAGCTGGGCATCCATGACATGGCATTAGCCCTGGATAACTAAGTATATATTCATTTGTTCTTGAATGTTTGATAATGTTTCCCCCTCAATTGTATCTCCATATTCATCTAATTTAAAAAATTCACAAAAAAAACTCTTCTAAAGAAGAGGGTTACTGGAAGGGTTTATATGAGATTAATATTGTTGAGTTTTTTAATATCTTTAATTCATCTTACCTACAGTGTCATCTGGATCTGGAATTTTCTCATTTAAGAATGATCTTAAATCCATATTTATTTTTTATGAAAAGAGAGGTGCTTTGCTTGAGCTAGGGGAGAACTGATGAAAACTGCCACAATGCTTCTTCTGTCCTGCTTGTAGATGCTCTGCTCTCTCATATGTGTCCCTGTGACTCCAATTGACCCTTAAATATACTGTTAAGCACATATTTTATACATGACAAGATAATCAATAAATCTCATAAATATTGATGTGTCAGGGAGGAAATGCATCTTCTGCTTCAGATCAGCATATGGTGTGCGGCACCCACCCAGTAATTCTTCATAAGTCCTATAGAAAGTCATTGTCACATTATTTTTTCTTTCTTGCTATGTCATTATAGATTGTGTCAAGGATGCCTGTCAGGCACTTGTACCAACAATGTTTTGAAGCCATGACATCATTTTGACACTAATTTCCATTTTTCCATTATTCCATAAGAAGCCCCTAACATCTCCTGTTTTATGGCAAGCATTTTACTGTCTAAGAACTCAGATATCAACTGTGAATATTGCTTCCATGAAAAAGAAATACAGAAAAACGACAGGTAGGTTGTTAATTGATGTGCTAAGAATTAGAGTAATCTTTGTATAGCCTGGTAATATGATATACTGAGATTGAACTGACCGCCCCCTCCTTTAAGTCTCTACCTAATGACACTCCCATTTTTCAATTTCTTAATAGCCATGAGCCCTCTGGAAGGAAATCCTTGGCCTCACCAAGTCCTAGTATTTTCAGGAATAACTTTAGTGTGAGTGAGATAAAACAGTGGGAGCCAGCAATTTTTCAGAGTGCTTTACATTGTCACCCTCCCCTCCCAAGTCTGTCACACTTAGAGTAAGTGGTTTCTCTAAAATCCTTCAGTTTCTTGAAGCCTCCTTCATCCTCCATTGCATGTTTGGGTCTAGCTCCTTTGGAATGGGCAGTATAATGTGTAAAGTTATAATATAAAGTTCTACACCCTGTAAGGAGGGAGCTCAACAAGAGTGAGAGACATGCAGGTCCTTAGAGACTGGAGATGCCCGTATCTTCTTCCTGAAAGTAACTGAGCTCACTGTGCCCAGGTAAAGAACAATATAAAAGAGTCCATAGTACAAAAAAAAAAAATTAAACAGTATCAAGTCAGGAGAAATTAAAGATGAGTTCCTATCCTAGCAGGGTGTCTTATTGTTTAAGAACTTAACTGAGTCAGCATTGGGAGTCTGAAGATTAGAGATGAATTATGTCATTTGAATTATTTGTGACAATATTTGGAAACAAATTATGGAATATGGTATCAAAAATTATATAGAGAGTAGAGAGAAAGAAGAAATATATGCTTGAAGAAAATAAATTTAGGTAGAACATAATTTAATGCAAAAGCAATAAAGGCAAAAAGGAAAAAGATAGCTAGCAATATAAAAAATAAATTAAAAATAAATAACTAAAAAGAGATGAGACAAAAATGATAGGATTATATTGAATATGGAAACCCCAAGTAAGTTGAGGAATTACTACTATGTTTTACTTCTGATTAAATTTTAGTGATAAAAAAGGGCATTTTTTTCTACAATTTTCTTTTCTTTTTATTTTTAAAATTTAGTCAGAAACTACCAGAATAAAAACTTACCTACTGGACACAAGTTGAGCATTTTCAAAAGTTGAATTAACTCTCTCATTCGATGAGTAGAATTTAGCACTAGCTTAGAATTACAGTCTTAATGACCATAGACAATGAAAGAATTTCATAGTAAAATAGTGGAAAATGCACATGTACCTCCGTTCTCTTCCTGAACATACTGTATGAACCTGTCAGGATAAAGGGAGAAAGATGTGATCTTGAAGCACAAATCAGACAAGTGAAAATCAGTTTGTTATTGAATATTAGAGAAAAGATAACTTGAACAAAAAATACTAACTTGCAGTGTCTTGGAAGAGAACCATCAAGAAGAATCTGATTTAGACAGAGAGAGTTAGAGAACTATATCTTCTTTTTATTATTATTTTTTATCAAGAAATATTGTAATATGAAGAAAGTTTAAAAAATTAAGTCCCTATAACCCCAGGATACTGCTTTATTTGTTTACAATTTGATATTTTTATAAAAATGCATTAATTTAAATTTGGAGACAATAAAACAATACATATTTCCTACACTTTTTGTTCCTTAGTACTTATAAAAAAAGGATCACAGGAAACTTCCTCTTATCCTCAGACTCTGCAACTCTGGTTGAGTGCAGAAAATGTGGAGTGAAGAAAGAATTTGTCCCCTAGATATTATTAAATGTGTAAGATTTACGGGTAAATTATAGTTATCCACAATTTCTTAACACCAAAATATTCATTTTCTTTTTAAAGAGTGAGTGAGAGAAAAAGAGTCCATTTTATTTTTTCATCTTCTTTTTTTGTTTGTTTGTTTTTCCAACACTCCGTTGTGAATGTGGTACTGGTGTTTGAACCCAGTTCCTTGGGCATGCCAGGACCCCAGAGCTACCTCTCCAACCTCCAAAGCATTCAATTTTATATAGCAAAATGATTCAAGTTTCACTTACTCCCCAGTGCAGATTTATACTCTGATGTGTGTGCATTTCCCTTAAAGTATACTTTTTTTAATACTTTAGATGAATTAACACATTTATGTTAAAGTACAATGGAATGCAGGATGGTGAGTCAGAATAGCAAAGAATTGAGAGCTGAGTTCAATTTTAATAAGATGAAAGTTTTTCCTGCCTTTTAAAATGATATGCAAGCAAACTGTCAATGAAAGAATCATTACTCAATATGAAAAACTTTCTTTTCAACCAAGAGAGAAAGGGAAGTGAGAGAGAGAGAAAGAAAGAATCAATTTTATTTAATTTTCATAGTTTTCATTGCTCTGACACTTAATTGTGTATGTGGTGCTGGGTTTTGAACCCAGGTCCTCACACATGCCAGGTAAGCATGATATCATTGAGCCACCACTACAGCCCCTCAATATTAAAAACTTAAAAAAATCTTAATCACACAGTTGCTAGGTAAGTCAACAAATTAAATATCGCAGACTATGGTTCATCTTATACTAGAATCTATGTGAAAAATAGAAAATAACCAGTCTTTGTTAGTGTTTTTTAATTTTATAAAGACTTTGACATTCATTACCTAGTTTAATCCTCAAACCACCATATGAACTATGTCTGCCTAAGCTTCAAGCCTTTGATGTGAATTTACAAGATGCACAGAAAATAAACTAAATTTTCTACCAAGCCACAAGCAAATATAACAATAAGTTACTATGCAGACAAAGCAAACTGGGTCCAGGGGTAATTATGAAGTAATGATTCTATGTTATTCCTGATGCGTGCAACACACACATACAGCACACATGCACGCATGCACAAAGTTGTTTTTCTTCCACACAGTCAAGGTGGAATCATACAGTGAGTTTTCATACCATATAACTTATGGGTACTTTCTTTTTGGTGCTATTTGCTAAACTGATTTGTGAAAGAAAATGTTTTCCTTATTTTATAGGTACTTTTTGTTTGACCAAAATAAGTACGATCCAGGATTCAAAATGACATACAGTTTTCTCAAAATTTAAATTTGCCTTCAAATGATACAGATTGGGCATTTAAAAAAAGTCAAAAGTTTTGAAGCTCATTTGAAAATTATATGTAAAATTTTTTCTAGTCATATTACTGGGGAAAAGTCATGTTCCATATCAATGTATAAGTTCTATAATTTTTTAAAAAAAACTCATACTCTGAAATATTACTATGCCTCATACTTTAAAATATAACCTGAAAATAAAACTTAGAGAAATAATGAAGGATAAGAGGGATTAACCGAAAATGTGCCCTCAAGGCAGGAAGACTGATGATATTTTTACTGATGACAATTTATCTGATGGGGAGTGTGACTGGAGAGATTGTTTTGGATAGAAAAGAAGGTGTACATCTATCTTCTTGAATGAAGGAACTGTCTATTATCGCCCATATGTGTTCCATTTAAAAGTCCAACTCTTCATATTAATACCCTGACCAACATGAAGTCTCAAAACCAAACTTCCAAATTAAGAACACAAGAAATTGGAGGTAAGTTAAAAAGACCAGAATCACAGAAATAGCATGATATAAAGCCAAGGTAACAATCAGTGACATAAGGGTCTATGTGTCCCTACAAGGTCAGCTGCCAGGAAGCTCAGTTTCGTGGTCCATCTCTTGAATATGAAGGTCATCATGGCAAAACTTCCACACAGCAACTTGCTACTAATATCTCCTTAATGTCTGTATCGTCTTCTTCTTCTTCTTCTTCTTCTTCTTCTTCTTCTTCTGCCTTACTTTCCTTAGTCATTCAAATATTATCATATTATTATATCTTCATAACCCACTAAAACTTTCTTTGTGACAAAGATGAGTACAGAGTAAATTACACATTAATTGTGTTCACTGGGTAATTGGTGGGAAACAACCATGCAAGCAATCTAAAATATGTGGAAAAAGGGAAACACTGTATTTAAGTATTGTAGGAAAAAAATAAAGGCACCGAATACCTTAAGACCTCATTCTTTCAATTGCACCTCTTTGGATCTCCTTATTCCTTCTCTC
Organism: Aplodontia rufa; assembly: GCA_004027875.1. Taxonomy (NCBI): domain Eukaryota; kingdom Metazoa; phylum Chordata; class Mammalia; order Rodentia; family Aplodontiidae; genus Aplodontia; species Aplodontia rufa. Next base: position 14,517 of record PVKS010003077.1, read on the forward strand.
TCAATGCCAGGCTACTTCTATTTTGGGTGCAAAAAAGCCTGATGTTAATTGATGGAATTGGTTGACAATTAATTTTGTAAGAAGTAAGAGTAATACCACATTCATGGAGAGTGTTCTGTAGATATATTATAATAAAGACCCCTAAAGATGCTAGCAAGAACCAATGTTTGATTATGTGGTCACTCAGCAAATATCAATAGATCCATAGCAGGTGCCTGGCACTTTCTTGTGCAGTGTAGACACAGTAAATGAAAAAGTCAGGGGTACTGTTCTCCTAAGATTGGCATGTGGTGCTCTTGGCAGAAGGAGAGTGCTTGCTATAGTTTGAATCTGGAATGTTTCCAATGTTTCCCATGAGTTAGAGACTTGATTCCCAGTTTGGCACTTTTGGGAGGTGATGGAATCTTTAAGAGGTGAGGTCCAGTGGGAAGTTTTCAATTCATGGAGAAATACCCTGGGAAGGGGCAGTGTGACATCAGACCCTTCCTTTTCCACACTTTTCATTTCACTTCCTGGCATGAGATAAATAGGTGGGTGATTTTGCTCTTCCACGTGTTCCCATCATGTTGTGATGCCACAGTTCAAATCAAAATGGTCAACCAATCCTGCACTGGGACCTTCAAAACAGTAAACCCAAATAAACCTTTTCTCTTAATCAGTTGATTATCTAAGGTATTTGTTACAGAAAGCTAACTAATGCAGGGCTCAATAAACATTATCAGAAAAATATCTTTAAGTATTGTGTTGGGGGGCTGGAGCAGTGGCTCAGCATGTGCAGGGATGTGGGTTCGAACCTCAGCACCACATGGACAGCAAGACATCAGAGCAACAAAAGCCAAAAGCCACACGAAAAACTAAATAAAATTGACTCTCTCTCTCTCTCTCTCTTTCAAAATTGAAAAATTAAAAAAGCGTATTTACAAAATCCAGAGTGGACAGAACAGATAGGTCCAATGATAAGGTCATGAAAAGAAAGTAGTTAAAAATGACTTTTAAGGGAGGATTCTGGAAAGATGGTGAGGCACCAGAAATTCATCTACGTGTACCTAGGTAAACAATTGCACTGGCAGAATCTAATTGAAATAACTAATTTGTGACTCTTCTAAGGCTTGGAAATTTCAGGAGGAAATTTGGGACAATCAATTATGGCTAGTTGTAGCCAATTTCAGCACTTAACGCACAGGCAGTTACTTAACTCCATCCCTCAGACCAATGATAAGCGGCTGTGCACATGTACTTGGAGCAGCTTGCAAGTGGCTTGCAGGAACCAGAGTGGGATAAAGGACTCTGTCTTCCAAATAGCAAGGATCTGACGCTTCTGACCAATGGGCAGCCATTGTTTTTACACCACCTGGAATTTTTGAAAGTTCCTTCCCCTCTGACTGAAGAGCCTTCCAGGGGATTTAAAGGGCTGGCAGCTCGCCCCACTCCTCCTTTATTTTTCACATTTTTCCCTTTTGAGAGTCATACATTGAAAACCAGGACTTCTGAACGCAATTCCATGAATGGAGAAATTAGACAGTCACTTTGCATGCCCAGGGAAATACAAAGGCTCAGAAATAACCTGAGAAAACCTTGGGTTTACACATCAAGTTAATCCTCAGCACACAGTGCGCAGCAACAATATATTTTTTTAAAGTAACATACCGAGTAAGGAAAAGAATCAGATTTCTGGACTTATAAATTAGTAGATCCTAATCTCTAAGCTGTATGAAATAAATAATCATAAGGCACACAAAAACTGGGAAAGAATGGTCCACTCAAAGGAAAGAGATAAGCCAATGGAACTATCCCTGGTGGATCTATTAGGCAGAATTTAAAATGACATTCTCACAGATGCTAAAAGATCTAAAGGAAGATACAGAGTCAAGAAAATGATCTATGAACATGATGGAAATAGCAATAAAGAAGTAGAAACAAATAAATTCTGGATTAAAAAGTAATGGAAGTAAAATGAAAATTTCATTACAGGGATTCAGGCTTTATGACCAAGAGAGGAAAGAATTAGCAAATCTGAATATATGAAAATGGAAATTATTCAGTCTGAGGAATATAAAAAAATACATGTGAGTATATATATATATACATATATATACACACATACACACACACACACACACATACATGCATATATATAAAATGAAGTAAAGAATCTGTGGGATACCATTCAGCAAACCAACATTTTTGTGAGGTCCCAAAAGAAGCAGAGAAAGAGAAAGGGGGAGAGAGAATATTTGAAAAAAATGGTGGAAGCAAACCAAATTTGAAGGTTTGAATATAAACATCTCAAAAGTTCAAACTTCAAAAGGATGAACTCAAAGACACATCAGGACACATTAGGGTCAAATTGTTAAAATCCAAAGTCAAAAAGATAATATTGAAAGAAGCAATTTATCACATAAAAATGGTCATCAAGAAGATGGGGAACACTTTGTACAAGTCAGTGGGCCTTCATACTGAGGGTGCTAAACAAAACAAAACAAGTCTGTCAGCAGTACATGGTGTTACAGGATTAGCAAATCTATAAGTAAATGTTCCTTGTGTACATTGATGCAAAAGTCCTCAAGAAAATGCTGGAAACTGAATTTGGCAGTCTATTGATAGGATGATATACTATGTGACTATTCCTGAAAGGGAAGGTTGGTTTAAAAATCAATCGGTACAGTAAACTCCATTAACAGAATGAACAGGAGGAAATCACATAATGATCTCAATTGGTACAAAAAAACTTGTTAAAAGTTTCCAAAAATAGAATATTTTCATCACAAAAATTATCAACAAACCAAGAGTAGAAGGAAATTACTTCAACATAATGAAAATTCCATGCAAAAACCTTGTGGTGAAGCTCATACTTAAAGAGTGAAAGACTGAAAGCATTTCTTCTTAGATGAAGAACAAGGCAAGTATGCCCATTTTTGCTACATCTAGTCAAGATATTACTGGAAGTCCTAGCCAGAGCAATTAAAAAGAAGAAATAAAAATCATCCAAACTGGAAAGGGAGAAGCCAAAGTTCCTCCTTTTGCAGATGATTGTATGTTATTTGCAGAAAACTCTAAAGATCCATGCATGAAACAAAAAGTTGTTAGAACTAATAAGCCAAGTAGCAAGATTCACATTTAATACACAGAAATCTATTGTATTATATATGCCATCAATGAAAAACCTAAAAAGGAAATTAAGGAAATAATTCCATTTGAAATGTCATCCAAAATGAATAAAATGCTTGGGAATAAACTTAACCAAATAGACAGAATTGCATAACAAAAAGTTCAAAACATTTCTGAAGGAAATCAAATGAGACCACCAATAAATGAAAAAAAATTACATGTTCATGGATTGGAACAGTGAATAGTATTAAAATGTTAATACTACCCAAATTGATTGGCAAATTTCATATAATCCATATCAAAATCTCAATGACAATTTTTGCAAAAATAGAAAAATTCATCATAAAATTCATACATTATCTTAAGGGAATTCAGAAGCCCAAGCAAGGATCCTACAAAGTAACAGTAATAAAACAGTATGGTACTTGCATAAATACAGATATATAGACCAAAGAAATAAAATAGAGAGTGCGGGAATAAACCTTTACTTATGTGATCAAATGGTTTTCAAAAAGGGTGCTAATATCATCCATTACCATATGCAAAAATTGAGTCAAATGCATCCATCACTTACATGTAATTTCTAGAACTGTAAAAATCTTAGAAGAAAACATTGTTTGATGTTCATGACATTGGATTCAGTGTTATTTTCTCATATATGAAAAGAAAGGCAAAGATAGCAACAACATCAAAATAGAAAAGTCAGACTTGATGAAAATTTTAAGAATACACATCAAAAGATACTATACTATCACATATAAAATGGGAGAACATATCATCAAATTATGTACTTACGAAGGTATATTATCCAGGATCTACAAAGAACTCCCAAAACTCAGCAATCAAAAAATTACAAAACTGGGGGAAAGGGCTGGGTGTGGTGGTGCGCTCCTGTAATCCCAGCTATTTAGCTGAGATGGGAAGGTTGCAAATTTGAGGCCAATCTGGGCAAGTTAGCAAGAACTTGTCTCAAAATAAAAATAAAAATAAAAAAGGCTGGAGATATAGCTCAATAATAGAATGTCCTTGGAGTCAGTATTCAGCACCACAAAAAAAAAAAAAAAAAAAAGAGGGATAAGGGAAAAGAAACTGAATAAACATGTTTCCAAAGAAAATATATGAATCACCAATCAATGAACACATGAATAGATGCTCAACATTACTAATTGTTAGAGGATTGCAAATGAAAACTATAATGAGATAGCATCTCACATCCATTAGGATGGCAAACATCAGAAAATAAACTAACAAGTACTGGTGAGGATGTGGAAAAATTAAAATGCTTGTGTGCCCTTGGTGGGATGCAAAATGGAGTACACTCCGTGGGTGGGAAACAGTATAATATGGTGGGTACTCAAAAAGTTGAAATTAGAATTAATATAGAATCTACCAATTCCACAATGGATAGTTTAGGAAAATAAAATTAATACCTTTTCCTCACTTTAGCTCATGGCTAAGATGCCTATAAAAAGACAGATTAGCAAAAGAAAAGCATACAAATTTACTTACTGTAAGTTTCACATTAGAACTTTAAAAAATAAAGACCAAAAGAACAAAGAAAACTGTATTTTATGCTCAGATTTTAATAATGAGTGTACCTTCTTGCAAGCCTGTTTGGGTGGAAGGGAGCATTATCTAATGGCAACAATGCAGGGGATCTAAGCAAAACCTGTTTATTCAGATTAGTTCTGTGTCTCTATGTCTTTATTCTCTTCCTCCAGGTAAGGTAGGAGCCCTGTGGAATGAGAGGCTTAGTAGAAGGACAGAGAATTCCTTCATGGTCTGCTTCAAGTGGCAACTGTGGTAGAAGTCAGTGAGACCTTCCTGCTTTTATTTTCTCAAATGCTAAGATGCCATATCTTGGGTTAGCATATTCCAAATTTCATCATCATATATACAAAGAACTGAAAACAAGATCTTCAAGAAATGTTTGTATAACCCTTTCGCAGAAGCATTATTCACAACAACGGAAATGTAGAAACAACCCAAGTGTCAATCAATTGGATGGATAAGTAAAATGGTGTATATACCTAGAATGACACATTGCTCAGTCTTAAAAAGAAAGGAAACTTTGGCATCTCCTATAAGGATGAATCTTAATGACATTATACTCCAGTGAAATAAGCTATTCACAAAAAAACACATTCTGTATGATTTCATTTTATTTCCTAGAATAGTAAAAATCAGAGACAGAGAATGGAATGATGGTTGCCAGGGCTGGAGGTTGGGGAGCTAGGGAGTTATTACTCAATGGGTAGGTACAGAGTTTCACTGTTGAAAGATGAAAAAAGTTCTGGAGGTAGATGGTGAAGATAATTACACAACAAAGTGAATATAGTTAATGCCACCAAACTGTCCGCTTAAAAATGGTTATGATAGTAAATTTAATGGTATGTGTATCTTTCCATAATAATAAAAATGGGGAATTTACTTTATATTATTCTAATGCTAGTTTCTAATATTTGTTCAAATATTTAGTGTGAAGACCCAGAAGTAGAATGTTAGAGATAGAGGAAATGAGAGAATTATGTGTGGGAAGGAGGGGAGATTAGGTATGTCTTTCCACATGGTAGATTTTTTTCTTTTCTTTTTTAAGGAGAGAGAACGAGTGAGAAAGAGAGAGGTAATTTTTCATCTGTTTCTTGTTTTTCTTCCACTTACTTGTGCATGTGGTGCTGGGGATCAAACCTGGGTCCTTCTGCATGCCAATCAAGCACTCTACAGCTGAGCTACCACACCAGCTCCTCCACATGGTAGGTTTCTATGAAATAAGCAAATAGAAATGTGGGACCAAAGAAAAACTTAGTGACTAGGTACACAGAACATCATTAAACTTAATTATCAGAGACAGAAGAAAATCCCCTTAGATCATCAAGAAAATAATCAAACGAAGCAAAACACTTTTCACCCAAATATGTACTCATTCATAAAAGCTCATTTTGCCACTGAGTACAACCTTGTAAATATACATACTCGATTTCCTTTGCAAATAGTAAATATCAAATGCCACAAAGGCCAAATACAGATATTTTGTTTCCTGGACATTCTTTGACTTGGTTAATAAAGAAAGTTAAGACAGATAATGAACCTTATTTTTCTGTCTCCTCTTGTGAGTTGGATAACATTTGGGCCACTAGAAGTATTGAACAGAATTTAGTGCTTATTATTCCCAAAGCATGCAAAGGTAAAATTCCATTTTAAATATTGATTTATGCAGCCCAGTTCTGATTGCTGCCACTGAATTATCACGGCTTCCATAGTCAGGAAAGCTAGTTACCTGAATCAGAACTGTGCAAAGAAGGAAAATCTTCATCTTGCAAGGACACAGCCAGCTCTGCTGCCAATGCAGGTCAATCAAGTTATAATGGGCTCTAATTAGCACTCTGCAAGCTGTTAAATTCTTTATCTGCAGCTGAATGGCAGCTTAAAAGGTGTGAAATTTTTCCTTTCCTTTGAAAACATCACAGAGTTAAATTTTTTTCCCCTAATCTCTTTCTTATATCTTAAGGTCCATAGGAAGAGCCAAATTAAAAAAAAAAAAAAAAGGTGGTTGAGATTCAAAAAGAATGTTATCATGTTTTAATCTTTTGGGATCCTAGGATACCTGCCTGGCTACCATCCCTCAGTTTTCAGTTCTGTCAAATGGGATGGAAAAAAAAATACCTACCTTGCAGAAGCATTGCAGGGAATAATTATTTAATGTTCATTATGTCCTTTGAAGTTGAAGAAAATGATTCATGTGCTAAGTGTTATAATCGCCAATCTAAGCCCAGACAGAAATATCAGAAAAATTAAAGTTGGCACTAAGTGAGGAGAACATTTATTCTTAATGCTAATAGTTTCATAATTCTGACACTAATGCAAATTCCACAAAATGGAGATTTAAAACAACACTGTGAGGAGCAAACTTCTCAGGCCACTCCTTCTCTTCTCTTCTGGTCCTGAAGGAGATAGCAGAAAGCTATCTGGCCTGAAATGAAAGAGTATTTCTCAGATGGCCTTCACACTTCCTTACTCTGCAACTTGGAAAAATGAGTTTAGTACATGCAGGTGTGAGTGTAATGGTGCATGAAAAATTATTTACAAAAGAAAGTAAAGTGATTCACTAATCAAATTTGTGCATGGTGTCTCTTTTTGCTTTTTATGGTATATAATTATAATTACAATCCTCGAAATTTTGAGTCATATTGTTTCTCTTTGGTGTTTGTTTCAATGTGGAAATGCTGTGACATTAAAATTGTCATCAATAAACACGTGAGTGCCCACTGAATGTTTGGTACTGTAATAGATCTCATGTGGAGCTAAATAAGAAAAACAGTGTCCCAACTTTCATATGTCTTAAATTTAATTAAGGAACAATATAAATAAAAACAGGAAGGGATGTTCAAACTTGCTATATTGAAGGCCAATAAATATATGAAAAAAATGTTCAACATCTCTAGCAATCAGAGAAATGCAAATCAAGACTGAACTGAGATTTGATCTCATCCAGTGATTATGGTCATGACGAAGAATACAAACAACAGATGCTGGAGGGGTTGTGGAGGGAAAAGAGCACTAACACACTGTTGGTGGGACTGCAGACTAGTACAGCCAATCTAGAAAGCAAGATAGAGACTCCTCAAAAAACTAGGATAGAACCATCATATGACCCAGCTATTTCACTCCTGGGTAATTTCCCAGAGGATATAAAATTATTATATTACAGTGACACAGCTACATCAATGTTTATAGCAGCACAATTCACAATAGCTAAATTATGGAAACAACCCAAATGCCTTCATTGCACGGATGGATCCAAAACCTGTTAGATATATATATTGGAGTTTTACTCAGTGATTCAAAGGAACAAAATCATGGCTTTTGTGGGTAAACAGACAGAAATGGAAAAAATTATGTTGGGTGAAATAAGCCAAACTCAGAGACTCAAAGATCAAAAGTTTTCTCTCATATGTGGAAGCTAGAGTAAACTAAGAATAGAGTGAAAGATAGTAAGTTTATATAATAGTCTCAGCAAAGTTGAAAATACAGATGATCTGGGAGATGTCTAGTTATGAAAAGGGGGGAGGATAGTAAAGGAAGGCTATAAATACTCTGTGGCATATTTTACTTCCCTTAGAAACTAAATAATATTCACACAGGCATTTAAAATTAGGAAATTAATGGTTCTGCTTTCACTTAGTGAGTGGGTTAGAAACGTGAGCTTCACCCTAACTAGCTCCCTAGCTAGCCATGTCTAATGCATCACCAACTCATATCAATGTTACTTCCTAAGTACTGCTCAAAACCATCGACATCTTTTCAGTCCCCTACTGTATTTTGTGTCACTGTCATCCTTTGGCTAAATGAGGACATTTCATTTGATGTCAAGGGAACTGACTTAAACTTTCTTAAGCAACAAAGGCTATAAGTTTAAGATCTAAAGTGGTTCTAAGAATGACAGGGCAGTTTCAGTAATTTGGCTTAAATGAATAGGAATGTGATGAGGCTGTAAGAATAAATGAAACTGCTATTGATTTGATATAATAATAAAATTTTGCTGTTTGTTATCATTTATCTCAGGTTAAATCCCACAAGAGGATTGTAATTGGCCTAACTTGAGCCATGGGCCCAACCTTTGACCAAGTCTGGGTGCAAGACCTTGAGGGGTGATTATCTGCTGCCCAAGGGATCAGGCTAAGGTGTGATACAATACTTTCTAAGTCACAATGCTTCCAATCTTAGGTCCCTCCCTCCCACTTTGTGCACAGCCAGAGTGACTGTGCACAAATGTAAAGCGAACTAAGAAATCCACTTGAGACCTTGCAGTTGCTCCCTGTCTGTCAAAGGGAAAATGTCCTTACATCTTCATGAAGTGGCCCCTCTCTGCCCCTCCTAATCCCTCCAGGCTCACTTTTGCCATTCTAGAGTTTCCCTCCTTTATACCCTCATGGGACACTACTACACTGAAGATCTCAGGAGTCACTCCGTATTCTTTGCTTTGGGTCTTTCCAAATATTCTGCCTTAAATACTCTTCCTTCTCCTATTTCTCCTTTTTTTTGTGTATGTTGCTCCTATCACCTTCTTTAGCATAACCCTTAGCATATCAAGGCTGCTGAGGTCTTTTTTTGAACTTCTACCTTGATGCAGTGGATTGAACAATGCACTCTCCACCCCTGCTGATCTCCACTCAAAATTCAGAACCTGGCATCATTTGGAAATATGGTCCTTGCAGATGTAATTAGTTTAGAATCTAGAGGTAAACTCATCCTAGATTTAGGGTGGGCCCAGTATGCTGTCTATGACTGGCGTCCTTATAAAAAGAAGAAAGAACAGAGGCAAAGGAAAGAGGGTCTTCTGAAGACAGAGGCAGAGATTGGAACTCTGCTGCAACAAACCAGGAATACTTGGGAGGTATCAGATAGTGGAGGAGAGGAAGAATCCTCCTTTAGAGACTTCTGAGGGAACATGCCCTAATGACTCCTTGATTTAAGTTTTCTGGCTTCTCGAACATAGTAAGTCTCAAGCTTAGGAAAATTTGTTATGGCAGAAAAATAATACATATGCAGCAAATGCTTTCCTTTGTAAAGATGATTTTGCATCCTACAAAGCTTAGCATGATGCCTGCCACATACAGTCTTTCAAAATAATATTTGCAGAGGGAGTGAATTAAGGCAGGTCAGCCAAGTCTTCACCTCTTGTTCCCTAAGTCTTAGCTCTGTTGAAACTCACCTCCTCCTCCACAGATGGTGAGTCGTCTCCAAGTCTAAGGGTTTCTCAGACAGTAAATTAATATCTTTAGAACCTAGAGTTAAGATCGCACCTCAGGCTTACCTGTGCTAAACTGCATGGAAGAAATACACCTCCTAGAAGGGATTTACCCTTAAGCTAAAAAATAATTTTAGATCCCAGTAGAAAATACTGGTAATATTATCTTAGGCAAAGGAGATAACCTTGGGTATCTGAAATCACACCACTTTTTGTAAATTCTGCAAATTACATAACCTTGTCTGATTCTAATCTTTTGCATACAGATCTTTTGGTTAATAATTTTAAGATTTTTGCCAAGCAGACATGAACGTCAAGATTCCAGAATATCATCTTATGGGAAAAGACTAGTAATTTGATTAAATGACAACTCAAAACAGAAAGCACTGCCAATTTAGTATTGTGCACAAAGGTGAATAACTAATGATGGAGTCTGTTCTGGAACCAGACAGATCTTCTGTTTCAAATGCTACTTTGCAGGACATTAGCAATATTAGTTGAGTCAATCTGTCTTCATGATTCATATATTAAATAGATGCTGGCTCAATTTGCAAAAGCAATCTCATGAGCAGATCTAAATAACAAAGGTATATGGATGCAGATTTCCTTACTCTTTTCAGTCTGTGCTTGCACTGGCACACAAGCATGCTAAGTGCTAAATGCTGTAATAAGGTATTTCACTAGATGCACATCAGTTAAAATTAAGAAAGGAGCTGAACTTCAAGGGTTATTAAAAGCTCTTTTCTCACCAGCTCCATCAGTCATTGTCCAATCTCACAAATGGAATAACAAAACCTGTGCTGGCATTAGCACTCACCCTGAAGAGCTCTATACTATCTGTCTTAATATTCCAATTTTGAAGATTCCTTAGATGACACATTTTAAGATTGCCTTCCACATAGAGTTTATGTTGAAGCCCTCCAAGCATCTCCTAACAAAAGCTATATTACTTATCACGTATTATTATACAGAAGGAAAGACAGACAATTACAGGAGAGTAGGCATTTAAAAATGCAGCCTGTAATATGCAGACAATGAACTCTTGCTAACTGGGTGAAGGTGCTTTATAAATTCTATAAATTGATATACACAAAATTATAGGATGTGTTTCCTGTCCTTTATCAAAAATAGTTTTCAGGAACCAAAACTACAGTAGGACTAAAAAATAAACTAGAATTTTGGTTGTAAAAATATTAAAAATTTTGAAAAATAAGTTATCAGTTATCATTCAGTTGTTGTAAAGAGATGCTTACTCTGAGAAACTCAAAGTGTGTTGCTAGTAATAATTGAAGGAAAACAGATTGACCTAAATTTTCTATTGACTACTTAAGAACATGACAAAGAATAATATTTCATATGTAACCAGTTAATATAATGAGTGAGTTGTAACACACAGGGCATTGGTACTTTGCACATACCCAAAGAAACTCTATGTACAAATTTCCCAAGGGAAGTTTGGAATATTGAGGTATGGAGGAGAAAGCATTCATATAACCTTTTTCTTAATTGTTGCCTGAAACAATGAAGGTTGCTTCCTTTGAATCATTTCCCCATATTTGATACATCAGAGTGATGTTTTTGTATTTTTAAGAAACACAAGCTTACAAAATCAAAAAAAGAAGAAAAGAAGAAGCTAAGTGCAGTGGTGCACACCTCTAATCCTAGCATCTTGGAGGCTAAGGCAGGAGGATCTCAAGTTCAAAATCAGCCTCAGCAACTTAGCAAGGCTTTAAGCAACTTAGAGAGCCCTTGTCTCAAAATAATAATTAAAAAAAAAAAAAAAAGAAAGAAAGTAAAGGAAAAGAGCTGGGGATGTGGCTCAGTGGTTAAGAATCCCTGGGTTCAATTTGTGGTACCAAAAAAAAAATTGTTTTTTTTTTTAAAGCATTGAAATCATTGGCTAGAATGAAGTGGCTAAAATAAAAGAGAATACTCATTTTATTGTTTCAACATATAAACTCATGACCCCACCACTACCAAATCTATTCCTCCTTCTAACTCTCTCATCTCACTGCCATTCACCCAGTTGTTCACACCAGGAACCTGGGAATTATGCTGAATTCTTTCCTCCATCTCAATCCACACATCTTACCAATTTTATCTACCAAATATGTCTTGAATGTGTATATTCCTAGCTATAGCATCATCATTGCTGTCCAAAAGGCATGAGGGGAGAGAAATGATTCTGAGAAGCAGATATCAGTGGCCACCCCAATGCCCTCAATAGCCACTGGGCAACTGAACAGCTGCCCTGAGTTCCCTCTGTGTTATAGTGGGGCCAGGGAGGTAGCAGTGTTGAGAAGCAATGGTCTTTTTTAAAAACAAACTAGAGACTTTCAGTCTCTGAGTTTCATTTTCTTTATAAATTCCATTTTAGTATCATAAACATCGTAACACTTCATCCCTACAATTATGCTGCCTCCCTTTAATGTTGGGCAAAGTGTAGTAAGAGAAGAAAAGAAACTTCTCTGGGTTCTCTTATGCACTGCTGAGATACTCTGTTGTTTCATTAGGAATTTTCTATATGATAGATAGGAACAAGAGGGAAATGATTAGAGGAAATGCAAACACCATTATCACCATTACTTTTCCAAATTAAAGGGTTTTGATACCACAGTTATTAAATTTAGGACCCAAAATACTGGTATAGCTTGCTCTCGCTTCCCAGGGGCAGCCTGTGGCTTCTTGAGAAATAAAATCTCATCTTTCACCTGCCTAGGATCAGTCGCTCAGACAAATTGTGACCTTTTTGCTTTCTGGTTTTCTCTTTTCCCTGTTTTCCTTTTTCCTATTTAAGACAAAAATTCAAATTCTAGGGGGACAATTCTGGGTCTTTCCATTCCCTTCCAATTCCTGATTTTGCAGTGCCTGGAGATTCCTTTGACTGACATTGAAATGATACTGCCTCTCCTAACCAAGAGGAATTCAGAGTTCCCTGTCTCCTTCATACTGTGTAAAGCCTCAACAGTGCACCTACTTCAAGATCAGAATATAAAATAGTCCTAAAGTTGCAATATTCTCAGAGCTTCATTAAACAACAACAAAAATCACACTGATAACACTGTCTCCACAAACAGCCCAAGGACAGCAGCTGGATCATTTCCAAGAAATGGTTCTGCAGCAATGTGTATGTTGCAGTCAAAGGCATCTTTAAAAACCAGTTGATCCAATGCACTCATTCTAAAAATAAACTCTCAACTCCAAGAACTTGAGTGAGTTTACTCTACTCCTGGATTTCTTACCCATTCTAACCCGTGCTTAGGCCACAATTGCAGGATCTAACACACACAGAGAGAAAGAGAGAGAGAGAGGAGAGCTGTGAAAAACTCAGATCTGTTATCATATTACATCCCAACCTCTCAACTAATTTCCTTTCATCTTCTCCATTTTTATAACTCTACGTCTAAATACATTTTTACATCTAATGCTGTCTTTTATTCCTGGGAACTCATTTATTCCTTGGACTTTATCTCTAACAAGATCTTTTAGTTTTATTTAGGTGTGGGTCTTGCTCTGACCCTGAGCCACTCTCTGCCCCAGCAATATCTTGATTCTGGATCCAATCCTGTGCCATCCTGAACTGTCATGCTAGATAAGTGTTCCTCTGTTGTACTCTTTGAGGAATCCCTTACCTCTCTCAGATAATTTCAGAAACAATTCACTAAATTGATTATATTATTTATTTTTGAACATACAAGCTATGAAGGGAAAGGAAGACCTTCAGATACACTGAATAAAATTTTATGTCTAAGGTTTGAATATGCCATCCATCCCTAATTTTAAGAGTGTCACTACAGAGCAATTAAGTACATAGCATTCAAAACCAAGGATTCAAAATCAGGGTTCAAATCTAGGTTCCAGAGAAGAAGGAAGACAGCAGAGTGCAGAGACATGGTGTCTGGTCACTCTCTGTGACTTGAAACAAAGAAGTGCTGCTTCCCTGAAAGGTGTGTGTATTGAAAAACATTTACTGGAACACAGTAAATTAGTGGGAGATTTTCAGTGATTTGGAAATTTGGGTATAGCTAGTGGAAAAGAGGAACTGATTTAGACCTAGCCAGTTGCCAAGATAACTACCTTTACTTCCTATTTAACATGGGAGCGGGAGAGTAGCTGATCAATTCAGTGTGACTGGTTCTGCTACAGAAGACTGAGTGCATGTAGAAACATTGCATTAGGTCCAAATCAGGGCAACTCTTTAGCATCTCTTCTGTGGAGGGGAAAGCAGGTTCCCCTACCTGCTTAGGCAGTAGCCCTACCTAGGTGGGTTACAAGGTTGGGCAGTAACCATTTTGACCCAAGAGACAGACGAAAAAGAGTTGGGTCACCAAAGCAGATTTCTCCACAATCCTGACAAGACTCAAGCACCTTGCACAGATAGACTGAGTGCAAATAGGAGCCCTGCTTTGAAATTAAACAGGGACAACTCTGTGACTTCTACATTGTGGAGGGGAGAATAGATTCCCCCACCTGCCTGTAAGGAAGTCGGGCAGTAGCCATTTTGAATAAAGAGGCAGGCAAGAAGGAGTCAGTACTCCAAAACAGATTTCTCCACAGTCCTGCCAGGAACTTGCCAATATTCAGAAATTGAACCCAGAAGAGCAATTGCGGGACTAGCCCAGACATCAATTAACCCAGAGGGATTTGGATTGGAGGAGCACAGGGGATCCCAACTTAGCCAGCTCCCCTTCCTTAAATTGGAGAACCCATGTGACTGCCTAAGGCAGGTCCAGAACACACAAGGCAGCACAGGGTCTGGGAAAAGGAAGTCTGGAGGAACTGCATATACATCCAGCAGAGGGAGTGCTGCTCTATACTCACCCTTCTGTTCCTGGAATCTGGAAGATCTCTGCAGTTACAGTTCCCCCTGTGGAAGCCAGCAGGGGACAACTCCTCAGAGCACGAATTAACCCGAATTCTTTGTGGCAACAAGCAGCCCAGAAAACCGCAAGTAACTGAGCTCTAGACCCATGTCCTGGAAACTGGCCATCTACCCTTAGAAGCCTGGAAAACTTCCAACTTGTAATCACAGTGCTTCTGGACGTGGGTTTCTACTAACAAATCTCAATTAGACACTGATCATCTGCCCCCAAAGTGTAACAAGATAACCTTAGGAATCACAATTCAATTATTATTTCTTCTTTTTTCCTTTTAAGAATTATTTTTCTTTTTCTTCAGATACATATTTCATTTTTTTCTTCCTTTTTTTCCTTCATTTCAAATATCTTTCCTTTTTTCTTTCTCTTTGAATTGTAGATATTTTCCTTGTAGAAGGTAGTTGCTCTCATAGACATAATTACCATTGTAATAGTTATAGAAGGAATTAAGTAATTAGTATAATGTGTTGTATTGTATTCATTTGGTGTTCATTTTAATTGTGTTTCCTTATCTCAGGAGGCTTTGGATATCATAAAGGTCAAAAAGAGTTCACAAGTTAGGGAATCTGCTATTGAACTCAAATTTCCTGACAGAACCCCAACCCAAGTAAGGGAGGGGAAAATAACCCAAACTATCAACAAAATCTCACAAGGGAAAAACCAGAGAGGAATCTCAGGACCCACTCCCTTGCACAAACCCATACTTCACATTCAGTGAAAAACAGCAAAACAGCAGAACAAACAATTTAATCATACACAAAGACTTACATACAAAATAAAGTGAAAAAGAATTTACAATAATTCAAGTCCAACAAGAAATTCTCCAAAAATGAGGAATCAGGCTAGAAAAGCTTCTACTCAAATTTACCATTCCCCAAACATGGAGTTCATGGAGGGAGAGGGTGGAAAACCAAGAAAAAACTATCATTTATTTGATTACTAAAACAATAAAAGACCTAAAAGATGATCAAAAAGGAAATAAGGAAATGGATACACTAAAAGTAGAAATTTTAGACTTGAAATCCTCAGTTAACCAAATCAAAGGCTCAATGGAAGAATTTAATAACAGATTAATTCTGTAGAAGATGGAACCTCACCCTTGAAGAAAAGACTTCCAATAAGGCTGAATAAACTTGAATGCACAGATGATAAAAAAATTTAAAAAATTGCAATTCATGATCAAAACTTTCAGGAAGTATGGGATGAAATCAGAAAAAAATATCTGGGAGTAATTGGGATAGAGGAATACATCAAAATTGAAATGAATGGCATAAAGAACATTCTAAGCAAAATGTTAAAAAAAATCTCTCATATGAGAAATGAATCACACATCCTCATCAAGTAAACATATGGGACACCAAATGGACCTAATCAAATGAAAAGTTCACCAAGACTCATCATGTTCAAAATGTATAATAGAGAAATCAAGGGTAGATTATTAAAGCTGCAAGAGAGAAACCAAGTCACACTCAGAGGCAAACCAATAAGGATCACCTCTGATTTCTCAGCATAGACCCTGAAAGCAAGAAGAGCCTGGAATAGGACATTCCAATCCTTGAAAGAATACAACTTTCAACCAAGATTACTATGCCCAGCAAAATTCACCTTCAAATTTGAAGGGGTAATAAAAACATTCCACAATAAGAACAAATGTGCAACATTCATAAACAAAAAACCAGCACTATAGAGAATACTCAAAGACAAACTCCAAATAGAGGAACAATTAAATAATTCCCAAAACCCACAACCAGAGGAAACTCAATAAAAATACATTCTACTAAAATGATAACCAAATCATCACAAAATACACCAAAAAATCATGATGAGAGTGAACCACAACCATATATTTATTCTAACACTGAATGTGTTTTGTTTCAAAGCACCAATAAAAAGACACAGATTAACAGACTGGATCAAAAAATAAAATCCAGGGGCTGGAGCTGTGGCTCACTGGTTACGGCACTTGCTTGGTATATGGTATATACGAGGACATGAGTTTGAACCCCAGAACCACATAGTGTTGAAGCAACAAAGCCACATAAAAAACTAAATAATATTGATTGTCTCTTTCTCTTTCTCTCTCTCATTGTCCCTCTCCTCTCTCTAAAAAAAAAAAAATCCAATAATTTGCTTTTTACAAGAGATACATCTCACAGCGAAAAACAACCACAGATTGAAGTTGAAATGATGGGAAAAAATCTACCAGGCTTATGACCCAAGAAAGAAAGCCAGTGTTGAATATTTATATCCAACAAAGTAGATTTCAACCAAAAATTAGTAAAAAGAGACAAAGAAGGCCACTACATCTTAATAAAGGATATTCTAAATCAAGAAGAAATAACCATAGTAACATCTATGCTCCAAACACCAACACACCAAAATACATGGGAAAAAATACTATATGACTTAAGATCCCAACACAATAATACTCGGGAGCTTTAATATAACACTACCACCAATAGAAAGATCATCAAAGCTATGAATCAATAAAGATATCTCCAGTCTAAACAACTGTATGATTCAAGAGGACTTAACAGACATCTATAGAATTTTCCACCCCAAATGGGTTGAGTTTACACTCTTCTCAGCAGTGTGTGGATCCTTCTCAAAAACAGATCATATTCTAGTCCACAAAGGAAATACTAGCAAATAAAAAATGTGGATATATTCCCATGTATCCTATCAGATCATAATGGCACGAGTCTAGTAGATAACAACAAGAAAAACAACAGAAAATGCATAAATACATGGAAATTGAATAATACTCTCTTAAATGCAGAATGTATCAAGGAGGAAATGAGAACAAAAATCAAGAAATTCTTGGAAATCAATGAGAATGAAGACACAACATACTGAAATCTCCATGACAGTATAAAAGTATTCTTAAGAGTAAATTTATAACACTGAGTGTCTTCATCAAAAATTAGGAGAGCCCTAATAAGCTTATGCTCCAACTCAAATCCCTATAAGGAGAAGAGTAATTCAATCCCAAATCCAGTAGAAGACAGGAAATCATCAAAGTCAGAACTGAAATCAATGACACAGAGAATTAAAAAAATACAAGGAATCAATACAACACAGAGTTGGTTCTTTGAAAAACTTAATAAAATTGACAGATTCCTGGCCAATCTCACCAAAAGAAAGAATGAAATAAGCAAGTTAACAAAATCAGAAAGAAAAATGGAGAGATCACCACTGATTCATCTGAAATCTATCAGATTATCAGAATCTATTTTGGAATACTATACTCCTCCAAATTGGAGAAACTGGAAGACAGACAAATTCTTATCCACATATGATATTCCCAAATTGATACAGGAGGATTTGAAAACTTAAACAGACCAATATCAGGTTGTGAAATTGAAACAGCAATTAAAAGCTTTCCAAAAATGAAAAGTCAAAGACCTGATGGATTCTCAGCAAAATGCTACCAGATCTTTATAAAAGAACTAACACTTCTCCTTATTAATCTATTCCACAAAATTGAAAGGGATGAACCTTTTCCAAACATTGTATATGAGGCAACCAAAAACCAACAAAGACACATCAAGAAAAGAAAACTACAGACCATTATCCCCAATGAACAAAGTTGTGAAAATTTGAAATAAAATTCTAGCAAACTGTTATCAACAACACATCAAAAAGATAATGCATCATGATCACGTAGGCTTCATTCCAGGGATGCAGGGCTGGTCCAACATACGGAAATTAATAAATGTGATACACCACTTAAACAGAATTAAAGACAAAAACCATATGATCATCTCAATTTTTGAAGAAAAGGCCTTTGATAAAATCCAACATCCATTTATGCTCAAAACTCTGGAGAAGATAAGTATGAAAGGAACTTACCTCAACTTTGTAAGGGCCATTTATGACCAGCTCTGAGCCAACATTTTACTAAATGGAGAAAAATTGAAAATATTCCCTCTAAACTTGGGAACAATATAAGTTCCACTCTCACCATTTTTATTCAATATACTTATTGGAACCATTGCCAGAGCAATCAGGCAAGAAGAGGAAATTAAAAGGATACAAATAGAAAAAGAGGATGTTAGACTATCTTTATTTGCTGATGATATGATCTCATATCTAAAAGACCCAAAATCTCCATCAGAAAACTTCTAGAGCTCATAAATGGATTTATCAAAGTGACAGGATACAATATCAATACCCACAAATCAATAGCTTTCCCATATTCCAACAGCAATTTGGCCAAGGAAGAAATCAGGAAATCTGTCCCATTCACAATGACCTCAAAAAGAATAAAATACTTGGGAATTAATCTAACAAAGTAAGTAAAAGATTTCTACAATAAAAATTATAGAACACTAAAGAAAGAAATTGAAGAAGACCTGAGAATATGGAAAGACATTCCATTTTCTTGGTTAGGCAGAATCAATATAATTAAAATGGCCATTCTTCTGAAAGCACTGTACAGATTCAATGCAATACCCATCAAGATACCAATATCATTCTTCACAGATATAGAAAAATCAATTCTCAAATTCTTGTGGAACAATAAGAAACCCAGAATAGCCAAAGTATTACTAAGAAGGAAAAACAACAAAACCACAACAACAACAAAGATGGAAGTATCGTAATACCTGACCTGAAATTATACTATAGAGCTGTAGTAACAAAAACAGCATGGTACCGGTATCATAACAGGCATGAAGACCAATGGATAGAATACAGGACACTAAGACAAACCTACAAATCTTTAATTACCTGATGTTTGACAAAGGGGACAAAAATCAGCAAACCTGCTCTGCTCCAACTTTGTCCTGGATGTATTTTTTTTTAGAAAGGGGTGTTATTTTGGGATTAATTTACCTCCTAAAGATAAGGTCAGGCAGTAGTAGTCCTCTTGTCCAAGCATCCAGGTCTTGGGTTTTGATAATCCACATTTGAGAGATTGAAAATCATGGTGCGTGGATGGTTTGGCTCAGGGCAACAGGTAGTGAATAATGATGATGATGGAGGTGGAGGTGGTGACGGTGGTGAGTGTGGGACAAGCAAGGAGGGAGGCTCTACCAATCTAGGTTACTGCCCCCACATATTTTTTGGTTTGATAATCTCTTGTAATATTGTTATCTCTTCAAAGATTAAAACAAATTTTAAGTACATGTTATCCAAGTACTTTATTTTATTTTTGGCCCATGATGGACAGTTTGTATCAATCAAGAGAGAATACTAAATTATCAACGTACAGAACACATTAGTAATACCAAGTACTATCAGCAAACATCAAACATCTTCCAGGTTTCATATTCTATTTGGAATTTTTCATTTTAAAATCTGCAAACCATAGCTCATTATAAGCATTTAATAAATATCTGTTGATGAAAATTGTTTACTGATTTCTATACTCAGTGGAAGTTAAATTATATAGCTTTCTCCATACCTTTGGAAGCTCACTATCAGAGAAGTGACCCAACAAGAAGAGATTTAGACATTCAAAGACCTAGACACTGAAAAATATAGGTGGCCTCTTCTAGTGGGATTCCAAATAATAACAATTGTAAACCATCAAAATAAGGATAAGACTACCCCAATGCATTTAAAGAAAATGACAAAATACGTGTTAAACTTTTTTTTTCTAATGATATTTCCTAGAGTCTTTTCCCTTGGATAGTGCTACAAGCATATGTTTATTTTGCCACTGGGTCTGAGTTTTCTTAAAAAAAAAAGAAAAAGCCATTCTTTTAAGAACCACTTCCCAAAATGGTTTGTTCACAGGCACACTTACCCTTGTGCTCTGTCCCATCATCCCCCACCAAATGCTCCTTGGCTTTATTACCATTGTAGTTGGACTTCTCCTTTTCACATGTAGTTGATTTCTAATTCTGCTTCCCAATATTTTGACCCTGGTCATGTCCTGGATTTTCAAGCACTAGGTTTTGTCTTTCACATTAACTTGATTTTGTTTTTTCTGTTCCCTTTATAGAACTAATCCCTTACAGGCAAAATATCCTGTGTTTGGTTAAATTTGAAAATCTATAACAAATTAAAGAAATGACTTTGTAAAGGTAATACATTGAAGTTTCATAGTGTTTAAGATGTCTCAAGGCATGGGCTTGCCAACTTGAGGATTGCTTTCTCTATATTTAAGAAGTTATTGACTTCTGAGCTTCTGCTATTACATTAAGATGAAAATAGAACTTGGCATCTGTTGCTCTTGCTTGCTTAGCTTTCTTCAAATCCTGTGGTAGCTATGGGATTGTTCAGTTTAGTCTTTTCTTCTCCCTGTCTCAGGTAAGGAATAAGTTAAATCAAACTCTCTTTCCCAGGAATATGAATTTCTAATGAAGCTACAAATGATGAAATTTATTCCATTATCAGTTTGTAAAACACAATTTCCTGCCTGTAATTCCCTATTCTGCTTTTCTAATTCCTTCCAATACTCAGTTTCATATGTTCAGTGTTTCTTTTGAGTACACAAAATACCCGGTATTTTTCAATAATGTCCTTTTTCTTTCTGTTGTATGCAATCAAAGAATTTTACCAAAACAAAAAGTTCTCATTAACTTTTACGATTGACAGATCTCCTTCAAGTGTCAGAGCTATGCTTAATCTTTAAATGCCAATGATCATTGAGAATAGTGTCACATTCAGAACAGGTCAATACATATATTGACAAGGGAGAGTTTGTAGTTATCTCAGGACTCAAGAAGTTTCAAGATCACTTCTATTCATTGTCGATGTAATTTATACATAGGCACTGATCATAAGTCTCTTTGGGAATCCTTCTCTATAGATAATGTTGCATCCCTAATTATGTAATCATGCATGCAATGATGGATTTATCAATATGTTGTACAATGCAATATTTGTTTTATGTTTAGTAAAGTCCTGCACTAACTATGATATGCTATGTTATAATGCTTATATCTATAAGAACAGAAACAATAGAAGTATTAATGGAAAAGTTACATGTAATTATTTTAAAAATATAAAATCCTGAACATCAAAAGAAATGTCCAAGCCTTTCAATTTAGTAATTATTCTCTTGGAAACCTAGTCTCAGGTCATACTTTGAAATATGAAAGCTTTTTAAATTATTAGGAAGAGTTTGCAAGCCATCTAAACATTCAACAAAGAATGTGATGTACTTATTCAGTAGAATAATGCACTGATTCTCAGTATGCTCATATTCTAGCATAAAAATTTGAATGACAGCTATAATTTTTGTCCTAACCCTATCAATTTTAGGAAAGACCTGAGGGAAGTTACCTGACCTATTTTTGTGTTGGTGCCTTCATTTTTCATTTGTAAATTATAATTATCAAAAATGCTTATACTATTTTGGTATAAGATGGAAATGTGTTACTACCTGTAAAGTTCTTATAATAAGCCTCACATAAGCACTAAGGAAGACAAAAATTTTGTGCATTATTTGATCATAACTTGGTTTTTAAAAAATATAGAATACATTTGAAGCCATTGAGAGATTCCTTAAAGTTAATAATTGCTTGATGGGATAGTGGAATTGTGGGTGATATTTTTGTACTAGGTTTCTTTATTTGACAAAATCAAGAATATATTTTCATAATGAAAATAATCCATCAAAATGCAACTTCTCTGGATCACTTCTTATACTAATCAAATCATCAGAATAACTGCATATGTGTGTGTGTGCGCGCATGCATGTGTGTGTATTCCCTGTGAGTTATAAAGGCATCCATCAGTTAGAAAAACAGAATTCAAGCCATTCCTAAACTTTTATTTCCAGAAGAGTTCATGAAAAAAAAACTCATGGTATTATTTTCAAAGCAAGTCTGTTCTTTTTTCCATATTATACTCATTTCATACAACCACAGGTAAGCATTTGTTAAAATCAGTTTGTGCACTTTAATGTTAAAACAGAAACATGCTGACGGAGTGTGCCTTATGCCAGATTACCAGCAAAACTGAACTAGCACGACACTTTCTCGAGGAGAGACAGATGATCCTTGGTCAAGATCCATGTTAATTTTCAGAGAGGCTTTTAGGAGAAAGATTTTCTGATTTAGAAAACACTTCAAAAGAACTTTAAATGCTCCCAGGTCTATTCTAAACCTTATTTGCAATGATCAGAGCCTTATACCTGCTGTCCTATGATTTTTGATAATGGGTTCTGTGTTAATTTCTGTTGTTTCAGAAATTTATGTAGATAAAGTTCATCTAAACTTGTCAGTCTTATCACTCAAATGGTAAGAGAGTTGGATGCAAATTAATTGGGATGGCTCAAAATGCACTGTGGGAGGAGAAGGTCCTACCCAGCCTGCTCGGTAGCAATAGCCATCATGTACTGCATACTTAAAAGGCATCTGGTACCTCACTTAGTGTGTTTGGCTTTTAGTAGCCCCCATACTCAATAAAATTGTACTAATTTTATTTTTTTCAATCAATGTTTTTCCCTAGAAGAGCAAGAATAAAGGGAAAGGGGTGTTCTCCCCAACCCAAGGTCATTGACTCCGATCTCTTTGCAAACAGAAGCATCAATTTAAGTAAAACACATAGCAATCAGGGGGCAGAGAGCCTTCTATTGTGATCCTTGGCTCAAGGTCAGAGATTCCCACAGATTAAAGTGGTGCAGATGGTACTGACCATCAGTCTCTCCCTGGTGATATTTTTCCAGAGGACAGAACAATTTAGTGCTCAGCTCTGAAGATGCTCACTGAAATACAGGATTCTGGTCTTTGTTCCTTTTCCTTTCTCCAGGTGCCGCATATCTTCTGTCTAATAGCCTGGTTCCTTTCTAAGAGAGAGCTAAGGTTTGCTATATTCTTATTTTTTTTTAATAAGGAGAAAGGGACAGTGAGAAAGGGACAGTGAGAGAGAGAAAGACAGAATTAATTTTATTTAGTTTTTCACGTGGCTTTCGCTGCTCTGAGACTTCATTGTGTACGTAGTGCTGGGGTTTGAACTCACATACTCAAGCATGTTAAGCACTGTAACTGCTGAACCACCACTCCAGCCCCAAGTTTGCTATATTCTTAAAGTATGGTCCTGATCTTTTCTTTTAGGTCTTCTCCCACCTGTATCCTACAAGCAATCCTCTTCACCATAGAATCCCATAAGGTTTACATATGAGGAGGTCATGCGTGAAACAAGGAGAGTTCAGAGGTGAAATGATCTGGTTCTGAGAGCCTTAACCTAATCAGTGCAGTAATCCACTGATGAGGATTAACTGGATGGTAATTGCAGGCAGGTAGCATGTGGCTGGAGGAGGTGGGTCACTGGGGGCATGCCTTTAGGGTTTATATTTTGTCCCTGGCGATCAGAGCTGCTCTCTCTGCTTCAGGATTCGTGTCCTGAGCTACTTTCCTCCTCTACATGCTTCAGACATGCTGTTTTTTCTCATCTCAGGCCCAGAGCAATGGAGTCCACAGTCTATGGACTGAGACACTGGAAACTTTGATAACCAAATAATTTTTTCCTCCTCTAAAATTGTTCATGTCAAGATGTTTGCTCACAGTGGTGGAAAAGCTGACTAAAACAGAATCTCAATCCCATTATTTTGATTGACATCTCTAAAACAAACCAAACTTCTAAATATTGGCTTCTTTTCAGGTCCCCAATAGACTCACTGTCTTACCCACCAACTTCTTCTATTATCTTTCATCATTTCAGGTGTTTGTATGAACTGTTCTTGGACCTTGCTACCAAATAGGATCTCAGTGTTCAGCCCCCTAATGTAGGTCGTTCATTCCTTATGTCTTTCTGTATTATGAAGCTGACTTACAGGAGCATTCTAGACCTTTCTTGGACTCTTACAATCAGCTAAACTTCAAATTCCAAGCTTAAATTTTGACAATGATGCATGTAAAACAGAATTTTGCAATAAATTTAAACAAATGGAACTTAATGCATCTTAATAGCTTCCCTCGAATCTATACCTTCAATTGTTAATAAGCTACATCACTGAGGAAATTATTTCAGTGATTCATTATGTATCTTCTAACTCAATTTTAATTTGTTAAGATCCATAAATAAGAATCTTTAAAAACTATATGCATACGAGCTTCTGAAAGCCATGTATTTCTTTTAAATCAGAAGCAAAGAATTATTATTGAAATATGTTCATATAATTTAGATCACATACATCTTAGCAAATTAAATATATTCATTATAGGAAATACTGAGTTATTTTATATCCTTAGTAGAAATTTTGTTAATTTATCTCCACTTAGCTAATTCCCAAGCAACAGAATTAATTCTGGTTAATTCAAAGAAAAAAGCAATTTATTGGAAGGATATCAAATAGAAACCTGGATAGCCAGGCTTTACAAATATACTGAGAAAAGGAATCTTGGAAGTCAATCAACCAAACCAAGATAATATTTCAGGCACTTGGAATTCTGGACATACTGCTCCTGGACATCCATAGGCACATGGATGCTTCACACCACATACAACTTCTATGCATTTTTCAGTGTCAATAATTAGTTATCCTCAGTCTTACCATCATTCTCCTAAAAACCAAAGACCTGAGAAAGAGAGAGGAATTATCAGAGACAGGGTCAATTTTGCTGAGGTTCAAGGTAGCTAAAGAGAGACTGGAGCTGCTTCTGTAGGTCTCAATGGGAAAATAAAGATAGGACCTTGCCTTTTACCAGCACTCACACACAAAATGGTTTCTTCTACTACGACAAGCGCTTGGATGTTAGACCACAGAAGAAGAGAGATGCTAATCCAAACAATTACACTTATTCCGTCCATTCCTTTTCCCTTCAAAGTAAACTTTACAAATTCGCTCTAAAGGGGTTTAATTTTTTAAAATCATTATTATATTATTGTACCTGCATATTACTCTCTAGATAAAGAAGAAAAAACATACCCAAGCATACCAAAAAGGAAGTCTTAAGCAGAAATGAGTTTGCAAAGATATTTCAAGGACAATTTAAAGAGCAGAACTGAGAGAATTTTTTCCTCTGTTAATGGCTATTAAGACACACTTCATTAAATTCATTTAGAAAAATGATTTTTAAAAATTTATTTGGAGAATCAGATAGCTTTGAAATAGTAGAATGAAAAGCAGATGAGAGGAATGTAAAGGCAGAAGCCTGAGGAAGAAAACGACAGTAGGATTTAGGGGCACATTTACTCAGAGGGTATTTGGTAAACCAGCCATGGTGGGGGGTGGGAGCTGGGGGGGGTGGCGCTGATTTGAGGCTGAAAAGCTGAGCAATAGTTTTGAAGGTTTGTGGAGCTGAGAGTCAGGCATGGAGTCCAGAGCTTGTCAAGAACAACTCAGACGTTAAGACAACCTGGATAAAAATCATATTGAGTTAAGAATCCTTAAGGATGCCTTCCTAGTAACCCCCCAAACAGAGTATAGTTGAACCTCAAATTATTTTCATCTAGGAAATTGGCTTTAAGTGATCCGGATAGCTATTTATCACATGCCCTTTACAGAGTCAAACATAAATGCTCTTGGGGGAATTCTCCTAAACCTCAGAGTATTACTGTGTAATTTTTGTAAATGCAATATGTGTCACTCAAAGAGGCAAGATGGTATGACTTAAAACTAGCAGAAATGAGAAACAAGACAAATAACCCTATATGGTCTCTCAATATTGAACTCATCAGACATAGACTCTTAAATCACCATCCTTTCAACTGAGAATATTGGCAGAAGCCTGAACCAAAACTAGATAGAAAATCTAGGACTAAAATGTAAAAGAACTAAAATAGGAACTTGACAGATGGTGTTTAACAGCATATTAAACAAAAATGAAGAGAAATTTAGTGGATTGGAAGATAGGTCAAAGGAAAATATCCAATAGATAGGAAGGAAAGATGATATACAGAAAACAGAAAAGACAGATTAAAAGACAAAAAAGACAGAGTGAGGAGGTTCATCAGGCATGCTTTATGGAGCACAAAGACAAAAGCATTCTTTTTTGAGTTAATGGATAAGAACTTTCAAAATATAATGAGGGTCTGCATGTGACAGATTCAAGCTGCACTGGCACAAATCAGAAAGCTACACAAGACCTCAATGTCTCTTTCATTTCACACTAAATCTTCCAAAACACAGTACCAAAACAACAACAACAGAAAGAAGAAAGAACCTGGGCTGGGGATATTGCTCAATGGTAGAGTGCCTGCTTAGCTTCCTTCACTTTAAAACATTTATCATTTCTTTCTGTTGGGAACATTAATAATCCTTTCTACAAACTATACAACAATTACAATTGAAATATATAATTAACTGTTGTCAACAAATAGCTATCCCACTGCTCTACAAGACATTAGAAGATTTTTCTCCTATCCCACTGCAGCCTTGCACTGGATAACCATTTTCTGTTCCCCTCTTCCCCACAGGTCCCATGCTCTGATCATCCTTTTCTCCTCTCTCATGCTAAGACCAACTCATTAGCTTCCACATATAGGTGAGAATATGTGACATTTATCTTTCTGTATCTGTCATATTTCATTTATATAATGTTCTATAGTCCTATCCATGTTAATATAAGTAAAATAATTTAAAGGGGATTTAAATATATACTCTGTATATACTTTAAATTGAATTCACTTAGATTGTATACATTTTAAATGGACAAAAGTTTAACTATCTTGATAGACATAATTTGATAATAATAATGTTTACAGGTTTCAAAACATACGAAAACATAACATATAATGACAACAGTATATAAGTTAGGAGATGGAGAAAACATGTATTCTGAAGTTCTTGAACTACATAAGAACAGAAGAAAATAACCAATAAGTTTAGGCTTTACAATCCACAGAGTGCATGCTACAATTTCTAAGAAAACCACTAGAGAGAGTGCAAAGGAATATTTAACTTCCAATCAAATGGACAGTAGATGGTTAGTGGAGTAATAAAATGTAATCATCCCAAAGTAAGATGAGAAAGAAGAGGAACAGTACAGATGGGAAAATATAAATTGCTGAGTATGATTATTCAAACTCAACTACATCAGTAATAATAGTAAATATACATGCTCTAAATCTTTCAATTAACATTTAGCGTAATAGAGGATCCAAAATGAAATCCATCCATGTGCTACAGACAGATCTGAAATAAAAGCACAAACACTGTTTGGAAATGGAAAAGATATGTGGTACAGAATCCAAATGAAAAAATATCTAAGTAACTATATTCATATCAGGCAAAGTAGATTTTTTTAAAAAATTGATGAGAGCAAGGCCTTCATAATGACAAAATGTTCAAGTTACTAAGAAGACATAAATGGCTGTTTTGTGTGAATCTAGTAACATCTCTCCAAGGTCAATTTTTTTGTGCATTATGGTTATACATAATATTGACTTAATCATACAAGGAATATAATTTGTTCTACTTCAGTCCCCAGTATTTTCCCTTTCTCTTTGTTCTTCCCTTTCCTTCTGTTCCCCTTCTTCTATACTGGTCTTCCCCCTATTTATAATTTTTTAAATTAGCACTTTAGAGATGTACATAAAAATGAAATTAATTGCAGTATATTCATATATGTACATAGTATAGTTTGGTTAATTCCATTCCACTGTTTCTCTATTTTCCTGTTTCCCCTCCTTCCTCCTCAATTCTCTTTCTCTGGTCCATTGATCTACCTTCTATTTTTATGGGATTCCCCCAACGTTTCCCCCTTATTTTGGTCTAACTTCCACATATGAAAGAAAACATTCGACTCCTGACTTTCTGAATCTGACTTATCTCACTGAACGTGATGTTCTCTAGTCCCACTCGCTTACCAGCAACTGCCATAACTTTATTCTTATTGTGTATATAGACCACATTTTCTTCATCTTTTGATAGGAATTTGGGATGGTTCCATAATTTGGCTATCATGAGTTAAGCTGATATAAATATTTATGTGACTGTAACAGTATAATATACTAATTTTAGTTCTTTTGGATAAATACTGAGGAGTGGGATAGCTGGGTAACCCGGAGGTCCCATTCGTAGTTTTATGAGGAATCTCCATCCTGCTTTCCAGATTGGTTGTACTAATCTACAGTCCCACCAATAATGTATGAGTGTGCCTTTTCCCCCTCATCCTTGACAGCATTTATTTTTATTTGTTCTCTTGATGACTGCCATTCTGTTTGAAGTGAGATAAAATCTCAGTGCTGCTTTGACTTGCTTTGCCCTAATTGCTAGGGATGTTCAACTTTTTTTTCTTCTTAGATTTGTTCAGCACTTATGTTTCTTCTTTTGAGAAATATCTGTTTAGTTCTTTTGACCATCTATTAACTTGGTTATTTGTTTGTTTGGTGTCAGTTTTTTTTTTTAGTTCTTTATGGATTATGAATATTAATCCTCTGTCAGAAGAGCAGCTGACAAAGATCTCCCATTTTGCAGAATGTCTCTTGGTGCTCTTAACTGATTTATTTCTATGCAGAAGTATTTAAGTTTGTGGCCAACCCACTGATTGATTCTTGGCTTTATTTCTTGTGTTTTAGGTCTTGTGAAGGATGTTGGTGCCTGCGCCAAGATGTTGGAGTGTTGAGTCTATGTTTTCTTCTAGCTGTTGCAAAGTTTATGGTCTAATTCCTAGGTCTTTGATCTACTTTGAGTTGACTTTTGTGCAGGGTAAAATATAGGGATCTAGTTTCATTCTTATACATATGAATATCCAATTTTTTCAGCACCATTCATTAAAAAGGCTATCTTCCCATTGATGTATGTTTTTATCATCTTTGTCCAGTATTGTATGTTCCAAAGCCAATATTAATAGACTAAAATAAGAAATGAACAAATCCAAAATTATGAGGAATATTTAAATAAAATTATCTCAGTAATTGATTTAATAAGTAGGTACATATAAATAAAAACGTAGAAAGTTGAAACAATTTACAAAACAACTTAAACAATGAAATTAGCTTACCTGGCTTAATGGAATATCTATAGAACCTGACATCTATATCAGCAGATAATATTTTGTAAGGCATGTGTTACCTTTTCAAAGATTGATTGTTATGTGGCAATAAAGCAAATTTCAGCAAATATCCAATTTGTTCTCTGAACGTAATTTTTATAGATCAAATTTTTAACAAATAGTAAATAGAATAACTCATTTTTTCAGAAATTAAGAAATATTCATATGAAGAAGTATATTAAGTCAGTAAAGAAATCACACCAAAAATTAAAATCACACTACAAATTAGAAAAAGAAATTATCAGATCTAATATTGGTGTAGCCTAAGTTTAGAGGGCCATTGTAAATGCACAAATTAGGAACCCACAAAAGATTTGATATGATTAGAAACATATCACAGGAAAACGCACAACTTAATCCAATAAATTTTAAATTTTTTTGAAATATGTAAATTCTTAAAATATATATAACTTAGCTGAAGTGTAGCTCAATGGTAGAGCACGCACCCAGAATGTGTGAATCTTCAGATTCAATCTCTAGCACCAAAAACATCAAAAATGCAATGTACCAAATATAGCAAAAATGTATCAAAACTATGAAATATGAAATGTGTATGTACATAAGCATCTTTCCTCAAAATTCTAGGTATAGATAGACGCATGTTGAATACTTTATATTTGATGAATAAATAGTGTCAATTACATAAAATATTTTCTATGAGATAGAAAAGAGGACTGTAGGGCAGGCATTCTTCAAGTTTGAGACTACTGTAATCTTGATCGCAAACCTGAAAACAGTAACAATGAAGCGAATTGCAAAAAAAATCAATAACATACAAGTAAAATTACTAAATAATAAAAAATCCAGAAATATACAGAAAAGACAACATATAATTACCAACTTGTGTTTATTCCTGTAATAAAGTTAAACATTTAAAAATCAATTAGCAATATTGCTTTGACAAATGAAGGAGATAATCCTTACAACACCTCAATCAACAATTTATTTTAAAAATTTAAGGGAGAAAAAGAATTTAAAAACTGGATTCAAACAATTGAATCAAAGAAAATTTCCTTAATCTGCTAAAAATTGCTATTATGGTTTATATATGAAGTATCCCCCAAAGCTTATGTGTGAGACAAAGTAGGAATGTTAAGAGATGAAATGATTAAATTATGAGAGTGGTAGCCTAATCAGTGGATTAATCCATTTGACGAATTAATAATTAGAGTGGATTAAAGGGTGGTAACTGTAGGGCATGCTCACTGGGAGCATGCCCTTGGGGATTATATTATCTCTGGTTCTTTGTACTCAATCTCTATTTCCTGGAACTCATATACTGAATAGCTTTCTTCCATCATTCTCTTCCACATAATGTTCTGCTCCACTTTTGCCCAGATCTATGGAATCAGCTGACTGTAGACTGAACCTAGGAAACCTGAGTCAAAATAAACTTTTCAGGGGCTGGAGCAGTGGCAGCACTTGCCTGGCACATACGAGGACCCAGGTTGGAGCCCCAGTACCATGTACACACCTGTGTGTCAGAGCAACAAAAACCAGATGAAAAACTAAATACAATTGATTCTCTCTTTCTCTCTAAATAAACTTTTCCTCTAAGTTGTTTATTTCAGGTCTTTGGTCAAAGCAACCAAAGACTAAGTTACCTATAAAAATCCTAGAACAGGACTGGATTCGTAGCCCACAGTCACACCTAGTAATAACTTTGTAATGTGTCAACTTGGTTAACCTAAAGTGCTTCACAGGACTCTATTTCTCTAGAGTTTCATATTATGTGGACCCCAATACACATTTTAGGTGAGAAATGAATGATGAAACTGAAGCAGCATCCAAATTACTTCTTATGTATATAATAAGATCAAGGCGGGATCACCAGGCACCTTTGTGGTTATGACTCATTGGTCTGGGGCATCAACCAGGGATGCAACTGATAAAACTTTGCCTGCATCTTCTTCAGTCTCTTCAATGAGAGTGCATACTTAGAGTGCATGAGAACTTGGGTTCAATCCTCAGCAGTAAAAATGTAAACCAAAACCAAATATATGTAAACCCCAGATATAGATATACCACACTTAATAATCAAATATGTAGGGTTTCCACTTAAATTGGGTATATTGGAGAAAATACCTGTTCTCACCATCTCTATTTAACACTGTCCTGGAGATTTTTATTAGGGAAGTCAAACTAGAAAAAGAAATAAAATGTAACTGATAAAGAAAGACATAAAATTGTCATTATTTTTATATGATTGTATTTGTAGGAAAGCCAAAAGAATATAGAGATAAATTATTGGAATTAATAAGTGAGTTTAGCAAGAAAAGTCATATTAAAATCAATTGAATTGCTATAAATCAACAACAAATGGAATATAAAATTTAAAATGAAGAAATGAAGACATAATAATTTATAAACTTTCAAACACCTAGGAACAAAAAATGTGCGAGACCTTTATACAGGAAACTATAAATACTATTAGAGAAATTAAATGGAAAGACAGTCCTTCTCTAGATCCTTGCTTGTTACCCAAAGCATGGTCCACAGACAGCAGCCTCTTCATTCCTGGAGCTTGTAACAAATTCTGAATCTTGGGATTCTTCCCAGACTTACTGAATCACATACTGTATTTTAATAAGATCTCTTTGTGAACTGTATGCATATCTTAATATATGAGAAGCAATATCTACAAAACAATCTGGAAAGATCTTAGTTCTCTCTACATTGATATATAAATTTATGTAATCTTAACAAAAATTCCAACAGCTGAGTATGCAAGAGTGTATATGTACATGAGAACTGGTATACTGATTATAAATTGTGTGTAAAATTTCTAAAGACCAAGAACAAGACGGAAAACAAACTATACTAAATAAGACTGTATAAGGATTCATTTGGAGAATTAAAAGCATTAAGATGTGGAAATGTGTGGGTATTGTAGGGTGTGTGTGTGTGTGTGTGTGTGTGCTCACGTGTGTGTGTGTGTGTGTGTGTGTGTGATGCAGAGACATCACCTTACGTGATTGTGGGACTTAGTTTAGGAGCAGTTGATGCAAGGCTGTTGTCTTTGCATCTGATTCTGGAGCTGAGGTCTGGAAGTATCAAATCATCAGGATGATTAAGTATCAGACCTCTTCCAGACATTTGGAAGAGAAGAGGGGAGTAAAATGAGGTAGAGTGAGAAAGGTAAAACTGGGCACAAGCTGGAAACTCAGGACCAACAGAGTCCTGTGTCAGTTCACACTGCTTCCAATTTCATAAATAGTGGGAGTTCTGCAGGAGAATCTGGTATTCCTCATTATGGTCCTAAACCCATTGGTGACGTAGAAAAGGCTGAAATGGATTCAGAGAAAGTTGGATCAATTGCATCCCTGGTTGCTGCCCCACACCAAGGTGAACCAGAACTACTATAAAGTACCTTGTGCTTCTTCCTCAACCTCCCAAGCATAAGAAATAATGTGACTTCTGCTTCAATTCCATCATTCATTTCTCACCCAAAATGTCTATTGAGGCCCACAGGAGAAATCCTGGGAAATAATTTAGCTTAGTCAAGTTGACACTCTACAAAGCCATCATTAGGTGTGGTCTTGTGGTTAAGATATGAAAACAAGCTAAGTGCAATAGAATTGGGAGCCATGAAAGAGACCCACATGTTTGTTGCTACTTGGTTGACAATAAAGGTGACCAAATCAAAAAGTATAAATATGAAGTTTCCGGGATTGAGTTTTCCTTTTTCTTGTCTTTTATCTGAATTTCTTTATATTGGAAGAGCAAAGCCTATTTACGGGGCTTGATGCTTGTGTTAGCTTTCTATCACTATCACAAATACTTGAATTATACAACTTACAAGGAGGAAAAATTTATTTTGGCTCACAACTTCAGATCATGGTTCCGCTGCTTTTGGGCCCACAGCAAGGTTTCATGATATGGCAGGGAGTAGTTTTCTAAGGAAGATGTTCACCTCATGGTGGCCAGGAAGCAGAGAGAGGAAGCAGCTAGAGTCCCAATATCCACTGCAAGGGCATGTCCCCAGTGACCTAACTTCCTTCCACTAGGCTCCACTTCCTAAACATTCTACTGCCTCTCAAAAGCACATAGGATTGCGATCAAGTCCTTAAAATGTGAACCATTGGAGGGTATTTAAAATTCAAATTATAACAGCACTAAAATGTGGAGAGAAATGTAAATGTTTAAATATAAGTAAACTTCCCTAGGTGTCAACTCAAGGCTAGGCAAGGGCAGTAGTGTAATTGTAGGATGAAACTAGAGGAGGGAGAAGGTATAGAAGATTTTTAAAAATCATACACATGCTGAGCGGTTCTTTAAAACAAAAACAACAGCCTTTGTTCCATACAATGAATCATGCTTATATTATTTAGTTTCAAAATATTCTAAGATATATATGTCACATTTTGCCTACAAAATTCAGAGTTAAAAAACCTGATATATAAACTAAAAGTTAGAGTACATGTTAGTATTTGGATGAGCATTCTTTACTTGGCATTGTGAAAATTACAGAAAACTGTTTTAAACATCAAACAAAACATTTAAAAGCACAGTTTAAAGATTTGTTTTCTAAAGCATGTCAACAGAAAAAGCAAAAGGTCCAAATAATATTTGGACAAAAATACCTAGTTTATATATACCAAGGTATCAGGTCATTTTATTTTTTTAAAGAGAAAGAGGGACAGTGAGAGAGAATCAACTTTATTTAGTTTTTCATGTGGCTTTCATTGATCTAATACTTCATTGTGTACGTGGTGCTAGGGTTCAAATCCATGTCCTCTCGCATGAAAAGGCAAGTGCTGTAACCGCTGAGCCACCACTCCAGCGATCAAGTCATTTTCAAATCAGCATTTCTAATTGGGTTTTATAGTCTGATCTATATGAAAATTGTCCAGAAAATTTATAAATATGACATCTTCTACTGTCATTTTAGTGTAGTTTAGTGAAAGCACTTTGTCAGGCACTGTAATGTGAAGGTCCTGTTGGTACTACCCAAATTTGTGTGTACACAAGAGAAATCTGGGGTACACATGCCCCAGAGATTCCACTGATCTGGGGTGTGACCCGTGTGGGAATTTTTAAAAGATCTCCAGGTGATTCTAATACGCAAACAAGTTTGAGAACCACTGCCCTATGATGTTTACCTTAGGTGATCTGAAGTTCCTGGCTTCACTTCAGATATGAAGTGTCTTGACATGAGCACATCCACTTAGGGTCTGTATTTAATACTTAATATATTTGTCTCAATTTTTCAAAACAGTTCTTCTTAAGGTCACTGTGATGGTTAGTTTTAAGGGTCAACATGGGAAGGTCACAGTAACCAAATATATGGTCACACACTATTCTAGATATTTTTGTGAATTTTTAGATGAGATTAACATTTAAAAAATGTTAATCTATTAAAGATTGATAAATTATCACATTATTCATTATTATAAAATAGATTAAATGTTGATCTATTAACATTTAAGAAATGTTATTATTCAAACGTAGAGCAGATTACTTTGATCATTCAATCAAAGTCCTTAAGATCAAAGGACTGACCTCCATCAGGAAGAAGGCATTCTCCCTCTAGAGTGTCTTCACAGGTTCCTCGTACAGTGTCCAGCCTACTTGCCTACCCAGATGATTTTTGACTTGTCTGCCTACACAATCATGTGAGCCAATTTCTTAAAATGAGCCTCTCTAGACATATTTTTATATTATCTGTCTCTACCCTAACCTATTCAGATGTTTCGAGACAAGTCTCAGAATCACTCCTCTAGGATCCCAGGAGGCCTGTTTGGCCTGAGTTCATCTACCTCCCTGACTGATGAAGAGTCTACATGATTTCCTCTTCTTTTGAGCTCATATCTTTCCCTGAACTGCAACAACATCCCTATTTGCAGTTTCTACGACTAAAACTTATTCCCAACCTAAAGGTCATTTTTACCTCTCAAATATAAGGTGAAACTCTGTTCTCTCTTTGTCGAAGAAGGGAAAATATTGGGAAGAGCCCTCATTGTTCTCTAATTGTTCTTATTAGGCTCTGAGCATGAAAAGTGAATTCCCTTTGTCTTCTCTTGGTTGCAAGATGGCTCCCAGTTCTACCCCCAGCAGAACTCGTGTCAGCCATATATCCTGAAAGCTTGCTTTCAATTTTCCTAAAACAGGAGGAGGTCAGAGCTCAAAATCTTTATTCTTAACTAAACAGGGTCAAAAAGGCAATAGATATTACTTTTATATCATTGTCTTTGAAAAGAGGATGGTATAATGAATTATGACACCCTTTAATACGTGAATTTACATGTGTTGAAGGTCGAATGATGTGTTCTGAAGCTAATAAAAGTCTGGAAAGACTGACTATTAATACCTCAGTTACTTCAGTCCCTAAGCACAGTTTATTCTGTTTTTGCTTTAACTGTGTGGGGTATAACTTGCATTATTATCATCCTTGGGTTCTCACTGCTATTATCTTAATCAATTCAATTTGCAAAATGCACTAAAGTAAAAAGCTTAGTACTCAGCCTAATACTTTTTCTGAACCCACATTAGCCAGATGTAGTCTGTCACACCATGCTAGTATATTCTGTTTGATGTTGTGCATCATAGTATTTTTTAAATTATTCACATATTGAATTTAAATTTATGCAATAAAATAATGTAGAGAATATTCACTGTTAGTTTGCTTTCTTTGGCAGCTATTTATCCATATCACTTTTTTATTTAAATGGCAAATCTCCAATTTTGAAGTTTTATGCTAGTGCCTGAAATACAAGTAGGGTGAGTGTTGTTATTTTCATTGTTTGGGAAACAAAAATGTACCTCTGATAATTTTTGTCTTTGACTACTGCTTCTTCAAAGGATTTAAACCAGAATGAAAGCCTTTGAAATCTTCAGAGACGAGGAGACATGAGAGTTATTCTGTATGCACTGGATAAACAGATGTCTTAGCTTTTCAAACTGAACTTGAAAATATAATCACAAGCTTCATCAGAAACAGAACAATTTTTGCAGTTGTATAATGTTTTATATTTTACTAATGTGAAATGGAAGAAATAATGTCGTTTCATTTCTTTTTCTTGTCTAAGAATTTAGTTCCAATTAACATTTCAGAAAACTTTTTTTTTAATATCTCAGGAAACAAGATATATTCATAGGAGGAGAAAAAAATCTCTTCTTGTCATTTTGGGTACAGATAAGCACCATTAGAGACATATCTATAAATTGCTTTGAAAGTTGAGGTCTTAATTGAGAAATTCCAAATTAATAAAAGCCAAATTTCATTCATTTAGTCAATGGACCAAATCTTGTAATCAAATTTATTCTATGACATTCATTGACTTCAGTGTGAGTTTTTTACACGGAATAATTGTAGAATTAAGCTCAATGCTACTATCTGAGAGAGAGAGAGAGAAAAAAAAAAAAAAAAAACCACTAATAGGCTTTTGCTTTGTGGCAACTGAGGGCCTAGACAGGCTAACCTATTCTTTCGGTCTGGATGGCACAGTTGTTCATGGATTCACAGCAGTACAGAAATGGACCTAATGATGCAAAGAAGCAAATAATCTCTATTCATTATGTTTTCAGCCTTTCTAAGATAAAAGTACTCCTTACTCCATACTTACAAGGATAAAAGAGAAACAAGAGAATCATACTATCCATTGACTAGAATGAATCTTTGTTCCCAAGAAACATGAGTAATTTTGAAGTTTCTATCTTAAGTGAAGCCTCTGAATAATACCATACCTGGCAATTTGGCATCTTATTTAATGTCCACATTATTCAAACCTTTTGCTGAAACA
Source organism: Aplodontia rufa (assembly GCA_004027875.1). Classification (NCBI taxonomy): domain Eukaryota; kingdom Metazoa; phylum Chordata; class Mammalia; order Rodentia; family Aplodontiidae; genus Aplodontia; species Aplodontia rufa. The sequence continues at coordinate 51,886 of PVKS010003077.1, forward strand.
CTGAGAACAGCTGCACTATTGGATGAATTCTAATTCTTTCAGTGAAATCAAAGGAAAAATGGAGTCAACCTGCTTAAATATATTCTTCAGGGAGCAGGGGTTTATTTAATGCTGTATCTTCAAGAGCCTTCTGCTTGGAACCTTAAAATGAACCCCAAAATATTAATTTTGAATTCTGAAAATGGTGAGATCCATCTTACATTGACAAAAATGTGCTGCAGATAACCAAATTAGCCTTTAAAATCACATAGTAGATTGGGAGAACTGAGAGGAACTTTGGGCATAACATTGTATTCCCTTCATTTGAACTGATGCTAAAACAAGGAGTTAGAAGTGATTTAGAGAACATCTCATATGTCTTAGGAGTGAATTCTGGCTTTTTTTCTAGCTCCTTTAGGGCTCTTTTGTCCTTCCTGGCTCCCCGCTATCCCTAAGAACAGTTTAGCTTGCCATGGCTCCACAATCCACACCAAGCCCCGAATTCCATCTCCTGGCCTACTTCTTAAATCCAACTGGACCACTGTGATTTCATGGGCAGAAGTAAATCACTGCTACCTCTTCTTCCCCAAGATATCTCCCTATTGACAAGTGCTGAGTAACGTGGCAACACTGTTCAAATGCATTGACATGATTTAGTGGGAACAAAATGAGCTTATGAGTAAATTGTGCTGGCCAGTGTGAATTATTACACATTTTAAGTCAGATTTAAAAGTCAACATTTAGCCCTGGATAGTGGTATACTCTTGTAATCCCAGTGACTCAGGAGGCTGAGGCAGGAGGATCACAAGCTCAAAGTCAGACTTAGCAATTTAGCCAGGCCCTAAACAACTTAGCAAGACCCTGTCTCAAAATAAAAAATATAAAAAGGGGTTGGGGATATGATTCAGTGGTTAAGTGCCCCTGAGTTCAATCCTGGTACCAAAAAAGTAAAAATTAAAATTGGTACTTAAGTCTAAATATTCTCATTGCAATTTCAACTTCTTTTCAGCCATACGTGAGATGATCAGGCAAAGTTCTTACAAGCTAATTGATGCCTATTTTTCTTTCCTTATATACTGATGCAAAATAGCCAAAAATAAAAAATATGAGAGATTTCACATGCAACCAGCAGAAAAGAACATTAAAATTTGCATTTATATGATAGTATTTATATTTTGTTTACCTATTAGTGTTAATAATTTCTATTAGTTTACCATTCTGTTCCAGCTAGGGATTGTGCTAAGCTCTTTGCATTAATACTTTGTAATCCTTATACTAACCCTTCAAAGTGACTATTATTATTCTCATGTGAAATATGAAGTAGTTAAGTTTAAAAACCAGTATAATATGAAGAGAGCCCCTTGCATTAACTGTAAGAGGAATCTTTCGATTTATTTTTATGAACACAATTCAATGTCTATTTCGAGACCCATTCTGCTCTGTGGTGGAGATATTAATTCAATCAAAGTAAACTCAGAAGTCTAGAATTTATTCTTTCAATATTTTGTGTCACTTGTGACTTTGCCCTTCAATTTGCATCACAGTACCAAGGACTTATGCATATCCGGCTGTCATCCTTCTACACCTGCATCTGCTAAATGCTCTGTATTCATTTTCTATTGCTCTTTGAAATTATTACAAACTTGACTGTTTTAAACAACACTTTTTTATTATATCTCACAATTATGTAGATCAGAGGCCCACAACCAATTTCCCTTTTTAGGGTTTCAGGAAGCCAAAATCAAAATATCAGTTAGACTGGGCTCACATCTAAGGTTTGCAGAGATTTCACTTCCGAGCTTATTTGGGTGTTTGGTAGAATCCAGTCCCAGGCAATCAGGAGGGTGGGGGTACTGTGTCCTTGCTGGCTGTTGACCGATGTCTCTGTTAGCTCCTAAGGTAACTCCCCAGTGCTTGCGTGTGGAGCCCTCACCATCTTCAAGCAAACCAATGCTCATTGAGTATGTTTCCAATTTTTCTCATGCACTCTCTGCTACTAGTCAAAACAAATTCCTCTTTTTTAAAGTTCTCATGAAAAAATTAGGCCCATGTATATAATGCTGTTTTTTATTAACTCAGAGTGAATTGACCAGTAACTTAATCTGTAAACTTCTGATGCTGTGCAAGGTAATATAACCATGGCTATGATATCTCATCACATTAATAGTCCTGAGGATTTAGGGCTAGAAATCTTGGGGGTCCATTTTGGAATTTTGTGTACCATAGTATCTGTCCCACCGGCTTCTAGGCACACAGTTCAGACCCTCTGTGCTTATGTATCTCTTTTTGCCAGAAGTACATTTAGTTGCATCATGGAAAAAACTCTTATTGTTCCCCATGTTTTCTGGACCCTGCTGTAAATTCTTGCCAAATTCTGCCCCATAATCTTGGCCATCCCAAGTATTTTCAGCTGGAGTAACAGAGGTTTGCAGTAAATAACAAAAGTTCCTTTAATGTGAATTAATTCACTACTATTGGTACAAAATAGAAGAATCTATCTGCTTGAAGATGGCTATTTAAAACAAGTATTCCTAGTTAAAGGGGCAATTACTCTCACCTTCACAATGTACATTTCTAACTTCCATTAAGAATCTTTTCTAGGGGGCTGGAGCAGTGTCTCGGTGGTTATGGCGCTTGCCCAGCATGCATGAGTACACGGGTTCAAACCCCAGCACCCACGTACACATCTAAGTGTCAGAGCAACAAAAACCATGTGAAAAACTAAATAAAAATTGATTCTCTTCATCTCTCTCTCTCTCTCTCTCTCTCACTGTCCTCTCTTTAGGAAAAGAAATCTTTTGGAGGGTGCTGGAGCGGTGGCTCAGCAGTTGCGATGCTTGCCTGGCATGCACAAATATGCTAGTTCAAACCCAGCACCATGTACAAAACAGTGTTGGAGCAATGAAAGCCACATGAGAAACTGAATAAACTTGATTCCCCAACCCCCATGTCCCTCTCTCATAAAAAAACAAAAAAGAATTTTTTTTTTTTTGGCCATTCTTAGGGAGCTTAATTCCCACTAGGTATATTCTAACTATTGTGAGATGTAACAGTACTAGCCCCAGGATATTCCTGAGTGCATTCCCTGAGAATGGAATGGGCAAATCAGTGCTCAAAGTCCCAGGCTTGTTCCTGAACCTATTGCTTAGACTACATTCTTACCAGAAGTCTCTTTTGGATAGTTCAAGACAGTCATGCTTACTCTGTGATTTATCCACAACTTAGTTAAATGGGGTGTGAGCTTCAGGGAGAGTGGTGTAAGAAGCAAATCTGAAACCTCACCATGGCTCTTTTTGTCCTGATGCTCTCTTTACTGCCCCTCCTTCAACCATCCCAAAGCAATTTATCCTTTAACAAACTCATATTTTACATTATTCTCCCTTCTCTCAAATCTGATATTTAGGATATGATCCTTATATCCTGAGACCTTTGGGAATTTTTTTTAAACACACAAGGCTTAGCTGTTATAAATTGAAGAGGTGATGTCCAGGCTTGGTTTTCCCAGAGCTCTGATGCCCATTTTGAAATTAAAATATGTAAACATAAGTTTAAAACAAATAAAAAAGAAAAATTGCCATCTAAACAACGCATTACTAAATTACAAACAATGAATAACTCAACATCAAGAGCAGCATCTACAATAAATTTGTAACTTATATTATATTCATGGTGTTAAAAGAATTTTAAAATTCTGATATGAAATTCAACAATTTCAAAGACACTTTTAAGTTTATCAACAGGAAATCCTTTGAGAATTATCACCAATCAAACCAATGAACTGGAGCTGCAATGGAAGGCCATCAACCTCCCATGAATCTCCTGCTCACACAAATTCTGCCCCGACTCCTGTTCCAGGCAGCCCTCCCCAGCAGAAACCTTGGTCTCCCTACTCAGGTGCTAACACCTGTTCAAAACTGCCCTTTTAGGTGGATGTCCTCCCCACTAACCTACTTCACTAACAGTTAAAAATTCAGAGATCAGAATTTGATTCTCTAAATTGCCTGGTTCTATGATGACTTTGTGTGTGGATATTACCAACAAATTTCAAGTTTGCTTCCATAACAATTCTAGAGGCAATAAAGAGCCTCCAATCTTTCATTCTCTTCGTATCTGGACTCTATCCTTTACATTGCTACTTCATAAAGTGAAAGTGATTGAAATGGGACCATGCTTTATGCTAATGTTAATTTAAAACAAAATCTCCCACCTGACATAAATAACTTCTTCTTAAGGAAAGACCATACAGATTTTCACTTTCTAACTCAAAGAATTCAGATGTCATTCTTCCTTATACCCCTTTGCAATTGAACCTGGCTAATTTATAAGCTCTACATCATACTCTGAAGGTAAACAGAAACACCCTCTATATGAGTATTTGGTTAATAAAAATAAACATACATGAAACAAGGAAGGAAATGCAGGTGGAGGATTCAGTCCTCATTTCTATAACTAATTTGTAGAGTATTTATAATTTTCTTACTGTACTACTCTTTCCATACATCAGCAGTTTTTAACTAATGCAACTTCCCAACACAATGAAGAAACTCATCTTCCTGAAAAATCTATGCCTGTGATGATGCCTAAATAAGGATTAGATAATTTCCATGAACTTTTTAAAAATAAAATGTATATATAATGAAATGCATAGATTTAAGGAGTAAAATGTACATGCTGCTATAATCTACACTCCAGTCAAGATATTTCCAATCAGCAAATTTTTATCTTATTTTATCGCTATACACTGTCTATACATATTTTTGAATGTAAGTAGAGCCATGCATGTGTATTCTTTCATGTTTGCACCTTTGGCATAAAATAATGTTTTTAAGTTTTTTCTAGGGTTTTTGTATACATCAGTAATTTGCTTTTTGTTTTTTATTTTTCCTCTTAATTATTGAATAGGATTCCATGATATTAGTATATCATCATTTGTTTACGCATTTTATACTGAGAGATATTTGGGTTGGTTCCATTTTTAGCTACACTTAAAAAAGCTTCTATAAATGTTCACATACACAGTTTTTGGAGACATATGTTTTGGTTTCTTTTGAGAAAGTATCTAAGACTTGCTGAATCAATACAGGTGTGTGTTTGATTCTCTAAGAAAAGCATAAAACTGTTTTCCAGACTATTTATAGCATTTTGCGTCCCAATCAGCAGCGTGTGAAAATTCCTGATAGTTTGCTTCCTTGCCTGTACTTCCTGTTGTTAGTCATTCTAGCTGGTACTGTTCTATGACTGCATTTTAAATTATTTGTGTGTTTGATTCAGGAGGCTACAATCCTTTACCCCTTCCACAACAAAAGATCAAAGTATCCAGAAAATTTCTCCTTGAAATGAAGAATTTTAAAAACACAACAGTTAACATTAGGAAACACAAGTTCAGTGTCCATCTGTAGAGAAAAGATCACGCAGTAGAGATACATTTGGTTTATATAATCCCAAAGTACACAATAGAAAGTTGAGCTAGCACAGGTAAAAAGAAAAAAAGAGACAAAGCCTCCAAAATGACAGACTCAGAAAGGACAAGCATAAGGAAATTAAATGTATGTAGGAAAGTTAGGGGGGAAAAGTCAAAATATTGTCAATCATTCCCAGGAGCTTTATGTCAAAAACGGTCCTGTGCATCATACTTATGCTACCATGGCAGCGATGGTGTCTGTGCCCTCTTTCTGGTGCTCTTCAATGCTTCCTCTGCATCTTTAATCAGCTCAAAGGATCCTTTAGCCTTTCTTATAGCACAAGTCTATTACTAGCAATTTCCTTTAGCTTCTGCTTTTCTGAAACCATTACTTTCTCCTAGGTTTCGAAGGAGAAGCAGTATTCACTTGTATAGAATTCTGGATTGATAGGGTGGTGTTAATTTGTGTTCAGCACTTTGAAGATGTCATATTTTAGTATTTTCTGTCTCTCCTTACAACTCCTTATAACTCAGAGAAACAAGTAGATGCTGTGTTTCTATAATCACTGCTTTCCATAGTTTGTTTTTGGCTTTCAACCATTTGACTATGATGTACCTAGTTGTGGATTTTTTTTGTATTTATAAATCATCAGGTCTTTTGCATATTTTGGAAGTTACCAACCATTATTGCTTCAAATATTTCTATGGTGCAGTCTTACATTCTTCTTTCTGAAATTTGATTAATAAATTTAAATAGTGTCCTACAGGTCACTAACATTGTTTGTTTTTGTTTAATTTTTTAATCAGTTTTCTTCTATAGTGTATAAATTCATTGATTCCTTTTTCTGCTCTCTGTACTATATATTGCCCAGATAATTTTTTGTTATTCCATTTTACAGCCTAGAATTCCCATTTTTAATGAATAGTTTCTGTTTCTTTCCTGAGATTCCCTGTTTATTCATTAAAACTGTTTTACCTTTATTTTTTTTTGTACCAGGTATTGAACTCAGGAATGTTTAACCATTTAGCCGCATCATCAGCCCCATTTTTTAATCTTTTATTTAGAGACAGGGTTGGCAAAGTTGCTCAGGTCCTTGCTAAATTGTGGAGGCCGGCTTTGAACTTGCAGTCGTCCTGCCTCAGCCTCCTGAGTAGTTGGGATTACAAGAGTATACAATTGTACCCCGCTTAATATTTTTTAAATATTGTTAATCACTGCTTAAAATAATTATCTCTGCGAAGTCCAGCCTCTGGATCCTCTCAAGTTTAATTTCCACTGATTGATAATGTTAACTCAACGAGTAATATTTTCCTGTGTTGTTATATTTTGTGATTTTTAAACACCTGACACTATGGGTGATAGCTTGTGGAGATCCCAGATCCTACTGTCACTCACTGAAGAACTGACTCTTATTCATCAGGCAGTTCAATCATTGCCTGATCATTTTGACTTTACATTGGCTTGGGTTTAAACGTCATTAGTGTGAATTTGTGAAACTCTCAGTTTTTATCTCAAGCTTTTCTAGCTTGGCAAGACTCAACTTCTAAACCTGTGGAACTACTTATGTGCTTTCAAACTTAGTTGTCTTTTCAGTATGTCTTCCCCTAGACTGTGGCCCTTACCTCTAAGGTTGCAGTCCTCTCCTATCTCAGTTGCATGTTGGGGTTCTTAATAAGGTGTTAATGTTATCTCTCTACTCTGGTAGGAGTAGACATCCAGGGCTGCTGGAGTCTCAGTGCTGCTTAATCCTCGGTATCTTCATTCCATTATGAACTTCCTGGAAGCTATTATCTGGTAGCCCTCAGAAGTTTTCCCTGCTTACCTACAGCCCAGCCCTCAGACATGTACTCACATGTCTTTTGTAACTCTCTGCACAGCTCCCATCTCACAAATGCTCTTCCCTACAGATTCCCTTGGCTTTCTCTGTCTGCCCCGTACTCTGATCTCTACCTCCTGAGTGTAGAAAGGCTGCCATCTTTGCCCAGAGAACAGTTCTCTTCCTGGAGTTGGAAAATTGACCCTAGGCAGAGAACTGGGTGGTGACAGGGTGCACTTTGTCAGTTTTTCTGCCAGAAACCAAAGTCCCTTAATGTCTGTGATCTGAATTTGGATACTCAAATATTTTTCAATTTTTCTATTTGTTTACTGATAGAAGGTTAGTTCAGTAGCAATTACTCAATCATGGCTGGAATTCGAACTCAAAGGATACATTATCTTATCATATACACATTTTTATCATCTGGGATGCCACCATTTTTTAGGAATAAAATTAAAGTTCTTGTCTCAAAGTGACCTTCTTGTTTTAAATATTTCATTGAAATATAGCAGCTAATTCAGTCTATTCCAATATGAAGATGTTGACTTCCCAGATGCTGTGATTTTGAAATTATTGTACTGTGCATTTTTAAAATCCTCAGTCAAAAGCTACTTACTTATGGAGCTAGGTTTGCTTCAGTAATAAAGAATACTATATTGTTGTATATTAATTCAGCAAATATTTATTGGCTGTAACTATGTTTCAAGGTCTATGATGGTTAATGTAATGTATAGTTTTTCCTAATAGTTTTTAATATTCTTTTCTATAATTTCATTTTGTATACTATAACTAAATCTGCATCTTAATTCTTCAATGTTCACTTTATATATCTTTGGTAATTCATTACTTAAAAATGCCATTTATTGTCTACTAAATATGTAACAGACACTGTTGCCTGCTGAGAATATAATGAATGACTGAGAACTAATACTCACCTTTAAGGAACTAGATCTATTAAAAAGACTTAGGCATATGAATAGTAAAAGTTAACTAATAAAACTGGGCCCAAAATATTTGGGGGACACAGATGAGAGTGATTAACTCTGCCAGAGGCTTCTGATAAAAGTTCCTAGAAAAGGTCAACTTTAATCTCTCAGACTCAGTGAGAAAGCAATCAAGGTTTAATTCTGATCTCAGCACTTGCTAGTCATTCAATCATTGGCAAGTATAATGTACACTCTTCTCAGTTTCCGTTTGTAAATTTTCATTTCTAAAATGGGGATAATACTGACCTTGCTGTTTTACGGTGAGAGTTAGAAACTGAGACTGTATATGCATAAAAACAGCATTCATCATTATTTTGTTACACACCATGACTATTTTACTGTTGGCATATGCAATTTTTTATTTATTTCACATTAATGACAGAATTTTCTCCTGTATTGTCTGATTGGCAAAATATTTCAATATGAGCCATGCATGAATTATCAACTCAGAAAATGAAAAAATCAGCAAAAATGACATTCAATTGTAATTTTCTTTGTTAGTTCAAAAGTTACATTGACATTTTTTCAATTTTTTTTTCTTCCCTTTAAATTTTGCTATAGGTAGAGAGTTTGTGCTAAAATTTCCTAAAATGCCAAAGGAACTTTGGCATTTGAAAGATAACAAAGTAATATGTATATTTTATACTTTTTCCGGAAAAAAAAAACAAATTTGAAATACTATATCTGCCAAGTTTTATTTCCCTGATTTTGTTTCTGAATTTATACTACCACATTTTCTCTCTCTTCCTTTCATGTTTTGATATTATTTTTCTTCAAAATATCTTTGCAACTGTGGATGTTTTTGCGTGTGTTTGTCTGTGCATATATCTTATATATTATTCTCAATCTTATTGAAGGACACCTTATATATGGTTTTTAAAAAGTGCCTGTTTTAAGAGCATAGTTTTTTTTTTTTTTAAGAGAAAGGGACAGTGAGAGAGAGAGAGAAAGAGAGAATCAATTTTATTAGTTTTTCATGTCACTTGTGTTGCTCAGACACTTCATTGTGTACGTGGTGCTGGGGTTTGAACCCGGGTCCTCGTGCATACCAGGCAAGTGCCAAAACAGCCAAGCCACCGCTCCATCCCCAAGAATATAGTTTTAAGTTTGACAAATTTATACATTTACGTCACTACCATTGTGTGCAAATTATAGATCATTTCCGCTGTCCCAAAATGATCCCATGGACTTTTTTCTGCAATTAGTTCTTCACACAAACCCAGAACAGGCAAAATTTTCTGTCACTGTAGATTAGACTTATTTTCCCAAGAATTTCATATAAACAAACCTATATAAAATGTGAATTTTTTTGTTCTACTTTTTATGGTGCTGAGAATGACTCTAAGTCACATGCATCCTAGATAAGAATTCTACCACTGAGCTATATCCCCAAACCTTAATTAATGAATGACTTTTTTTTTGAGGCAGTGTCTCACTAAATTGTCAAGCTTTGAGCCTCCAATCCTCCTGCCTTAGCCTCCTAAGTAGCTGGGATTATAGGTGTATACCATTGCACACCGCTAATATGTATCTTTTTTTGTACTGGTTTCTTTTGCTAAATATTATGTATTTTAGATTTACGCAGGTGGGTGCCTAGATAGGTAGTTGTGTTTTTAATTGATGAGCAGTATTTCAGTATATGGATATACCACAAAGGGATCATCCATTTACCTCTTGCTGTCTTTGCTTCCAGTTTGGGACTACTAAGAATAAAGCTTGTTTTCACAAACAAGTACTTATGAAAACCTACGTCCCCATTTCTTTTGGTCAATTTTGTCTTTGAAGTTATATAATTAAGTGCATTTAATTATTTCGTCTTGAGTTGATCTTTCTATTATTGTGAAATGTTTGTCTTTATCCGAGGTAAAATTTCTTATTTAGATGTACAGTTCTTCCTATTAGTGTGGACGTGCTAGTCTTCTGGATTAGCTTTTGCACACTACATTTTTTGCATTTGTCTTTTCTTTTAAACTACTTATGTATTCACATTCAAAATGCTTATATGGGACTTACTTTTCTGTAGCTTATCTTTTAAAATTGGTTATACAGACCATTTACATTCAATGTCATTTTGTATTAAATTTATATACATCCAACATATTCTGATCTTCCTCATTTTATTTAATGTGCCTTGTTTTTCCTTTCTTTTCTCTTTTTGGATGTTTGTTCTTTCCCTAAGGGTTACGCTATGCATCTTATGCTTAGTGTAGTCTACCATATACTTAAAATTTGTCTCTCTGTTCTGTTTTTTCCAGACATTTTATGCACATACACACACACAAGCATTATATATGTGATAATTCCCCAAACTTAATCTTTTTATTTTCCTTTAGAAATAATCTTGTAAAGAAATTTTAAAATTAAAAATTTTATTTGTTTACGTATTTGCCATCAGGTGCTCTTTATTCTTGGGCACATACAAGTTTGATTGTAATATTATCTTGTGTTTTGAGGATTTTCTTTAATTTGGGGGGTAGACAGTGGGATTCTGCATAATTTGCTGATGAATAATTTTCTCAGATTTTATTTATGTAAAAATGAATAATCTTTATTTCACCATCATTTTCTTTAAAGAGATAAGGTCAGTGAGAGACAGAGAGAATAAAATTTTTATTGAGTTTTTACAAATGGCTTTCATTGCTCTGACAGTATACATGGGTTTGAACCCGTGTACTCATAGATGCTGGGCAAGCAACATAACCGCTGTGCCACTGCTTCAGCCCCTATTTTTCTTTTTTTTTTAATAAATGTTTATTCTGGGGGAAAAAAGTGATTCACAAAAAGTTATGAAGGTAGTACACTGAGAGTTCTTGGATACTTTTCATCCACTTTCCTGTACTGTTAACGTTACATGTTTCCACGGTACACTTGTCAAAAATAAGAAACTTCTGTTGTATATTAATAGTAGCTAGACAGTCTTTTACTTGGATTTCACTGGTTTTTGCACTCACTTTTTGTTGGAAAGTCCAGTCCAGGTTACCACATTGAATTAGTGGACACATCTATCTGTCTTTGTTTTTCATGATCTGATGGTCTTAAAGACTACTGACCATGTATCCTGTGGAGTTTACCTCAGTCTAGGATGGTGTAATATTCTCCCATGGTTAGATGAATTATTCACCTTGATTTTTGGAGCAACTGTTCTCTGGGGTCAGCATTCTGGTTTTTCTGGGGAGATTTCCACACCTGATTCTTCTTTCAGCACATTAAAGACAGTGCTCCACTGTTTTCTGTGTTACATGGTTTCAAATGAAGGTTCTGAAAGAATTCTGTACATGTTCTCCTTTATAAGATGTGCCTTTTGTCCTCTGTATCATGTGTCATGATGTGTCCTGGTATGGGTTCTTTTGTTGTTTGTTTGATTGTTGTTGTTGTTTGCCTTTTCCTTACTTGGAATAAAAATCTGAAAAAAATTATACATTAATTTCTTGAGTATACTTTGTCCCTCCTTCGTGGCTCCACTTACATACATTAGCACTCTTGATATTTTATTCCATATCACTGATGAGCTGCTAATTCTATTTCACTTCTTTTATTCTTCTTGTATGCCTCAGTTTGGATAACATATATTTTTAAGTTCACTGACTTTTTTTGTCTGAAGTGTCTAATTGGCTGTTAATTCAATTCATTATTTTGTTTCATTTTAAGTATTATGTTTTTATCTCTAGAAATCTCATTTGGTTCTTTTTTATATTGTACATTTTCCTCCTCATTATTGTCTTGTTCTACTTTAAATCTTTAATATATTTGTGTAAGCACTTTTCATGTCTTTATCTGATTGTTCTAACACTGCTTTTTATGGGTCTATTTTTTAAAGAAAGGGGACAGTGAGAGAGAGAGAGAGAGAGAAAGACAGAAGCAAATTTTTTTTACTAGATGGATATAGAGATACAATTGAGGGGGAAACATTATCAAGCATTCAAGAACCAATGTATATATACTTAGTTATCCAGGGCTAATGCCATATCATGGATGCTCAGCTTAGGTTCCCCCTGTTGCTGTTTCCCCCAGAAGAACTCCTGATTTAAACGGATATCTCGTGGAGGGCAGAGATCTCCTTCTGAGATGATTCCCCCAAATTCCCACCCTCCAGACTCCTAGGAGTTCTTTCTACACCCTCTCCCAAGTCCCCCTCCCTATGCCTCCAAGTATCCTAGGGAGTCATCTCGTTGTTGCGTTGAGAATCATATAATTTAAACTTATTGTTAGCTTAGCCATCTAACCCACTGCTTCCTGATGTATTCTAACTTCCAGTTAGTCTAGTTTCTGAGACTGGGGAAACTTCACTTAGCATAATTCTTTCCATCTCCATCCATTTGTTATCAAAAGCCATAATATCACCTTCTCTAATGGCAGAGTAGAATTACATTGTATATATGTACCAAAGTTTTGTTTTCCACTCGTCAATTGAGGGGCATCTGGGTTGGTTCCATAATCTAGCTATAGTAAATGGAGCTGCTATAAACATTGAGGAAGCCACATCACTATAATATGCTGATTCTAACTCTTTTAGGAAAATACCCAGAAGTGGGATAGCTGGGTCATAAAGTAGATTCATCCTTAATTTTTTGAGGATTCTGCACACTGCTTTCCATAGTGGCTGAACCAGTGTGCAGTTCCACCAGGAGTGTGACAGTGTTCCTCTTTTCCCACAGCCCATCTAGCATCTGTTGTTGTTTGAAATTTTCATTTTTGCCACTCTAACAAGAGTGAGGTGGTATCTCATTGAAGTTCTGATTTGCGTTTCCCTTATAAGTAAAGATGTAGAGCATTTTCTCATATATTTATGGGCTTTCTGGACTTCCTCTAGGGAGAAGTTTCTTTTTAGATCCATAGCCCATTTATTGATTGGGTTATTTGTAAGTTTGGTGTTTAGTTTCTTTATTCTTTAGTTCCTTGTATATTCTGGATATTAGCTCTCTGTCCAAGGTGTAGCAGGCAAAGGTTTTCTCCCATTCTGTAGGTTCTCTCTTGATGCTGTTGACTAGATATTTAGCTGTGCAAAAACTTTTGAGTTTAATTGCATCCCATTCATTTATTCTTGATTTTACAGCTTGAGCCATGGGAGTTTTGCAAAGGAAGTAGCTGCCAACTCCTATATGCTGTAATGTTGACCCTATTTCTTTTTCTAGTAAGTTTAAAGTTATTGGCTTAATATCCAGGTCTTTGATCCATTTTGATTTAATTTTTGTGCAGGGTGAAAGATAAGGATCCAGCTTCAGTTGTCCATGTATGGCTGTCCAGTTTGTCCAACACCATTTGTTGAACAGGCTATCTCTCTTCCACACTATGCTTTTGCCACATTTATCAAATATCAAATAGTTAAACATATGGGGTTATATCTCAGTATCTTCTATTCTGTTCCACTGATCTTCGGTTCTGTTTTGATACCAAAACTATGCTGTTTTTGCTACTATAGCTCTGTAGTATAATTTCAGGTCAGGGATTGAGATACCCCCTACTTCTTCCATTCCATAGAGTAATGTTTTGGCTAATCTGGGTCTCCTGTTATTCCATATGAACTTGAGTATTGCTTTGTCTATATCTGTGAAGAATGCCATAGATATCTTGATGGGGATTGCATTGAATCTGTATAGGGCTTTGGGTAGAATGGCCATCTTTATTTTATTGATTCTTCCTAACCATGAGCATGAAATGTTTTTCCATCTGTTCAGGTCTTCTGTAATTTCTTTTTTTAGTGTTTGATAATTTTCTTTGTAGAGGTCCTTAACATCTTTTGTAAGGTTAATGCCCAAGTATTTCATTTTTTTGGAAGTGATGGTGAATGGGAGAGATTTCCTGATTTCTTCTTCTGTGGATTTGTTGCTGGAGTAAAGAAATGCTAGTGATATACTGGAGTTGATCTTGTAGCCAGCTACTTTGCTGAAAACTCCTATAAGCTTCAGGAGTTTTCTGACCAATGTTATTGGGTCTTCTAGGTATAGAATCATGTCATCAGCAAATAGAGATAACTTAACTTCCTCTTTTCCTTTATGAATACCTTTGATTTCCTTGTCTTGCCTGATGGCTCTGGCAAGGGTTTCCAGGACTATATTGAACAAGAGTGGGGAAAGAGGACAGCCTTGTCTTGTTCCTGAATTCAGTGGAAATAGTTTCAGTTTTTCTCCATTGAGGATAATGTTGGCTATGTTTCTGTCATAAATGGATCTGACATAGTTAAAGTATGTTCCCTTGATCCCTATCTTTTCCAAAGTTTTGAGCATAAAGTGGTGTTGAATTTTATCAAATGCTTCTCTGCGTCAATTGAGATGATTATATGATTTTTATTTTTACTTCTGTTTATGTGGTGAATTACATTTATTGATTTGCGTATATTGAACCAGCCTTGTTTTCCTGGAATGAAGCCCACTTGATCATAATGTATTATCTTTTTAAAGTGCTTTTGTATTCGATTAGCTAAAACTTATTAAGGACTTGAATAATGTTCATCAGGGAAATTGGTCTGTGGTTCTCTTTCCTTGACATGTCTTTGTTGGGCTTTGGAATCAGTGTAATATTTGCTTCATAAAAAGTGTTTGGGAGTGATCCCACTCTGTCAATTTCCTGGAAGAGCTTGTAGAGGATCAGTGTTAGTTCTTCTGTGAAGTCTTGGTAGAATTCTGCCGTATAACCATCTGGACCTGGCTTTTCTTTTTTGGGAGAACTTTGATTGCTTCTTCAATTTCGCTATCTGTGATAGGTTGGTTTAGATTTTCAATGTCCTCCTGTGTTAAAGAGGAGATGTCGTGTGTGTCCAAGAACCTGTCCGTGTCCTCCAGGTGATCGAACTTGGCAGAGTATAAATTTTCAAAATAGGTTCTGATAATCATCTGTATCTTGGATGAGTCTGTGGTGATATCCCCATTTTCATCTCTGATTTTGTTGATTTGCTTCATTTCGTTCTTCCTTTTGGTGAGGTTGGCAAGGGGTCTGTCAATTTTGTTGACTCTTTCAAAGAACCAACTCTTAGTTTTGTTAATAGTTTGTACAATTTTTTTGTTCTCAATTTCATTGATTTCAGCTCTGATTTTGGTGATTTCCTGTCTTCTGTTAGCTTT